>JANTPZ010142236.1:0-24174 GCA_025593235.1 Vachellia pachyceras
GCCTACCTCTTTGATAAATTGAGCCTTTCATTAACTACGGTTATTATTTTAAATTGCAGATTGAGGAGTTAATTAACTTGTTAGTGAATGATCAACTCCTTTCGCTAAACCTCACTTGGGAGATCAAATATTTAATGTAAGTGTGAGTATTAGGTAATTTCATTCGAAACAGTTTTGGACATTAAATGTGATTACCTTTTTTAGTGGAGACTCAAACATTGATTCATTAAATTGTGAGATATTAACTCATTCCCATAGATCCTCTCGATTTAATAGCTCTGAATTTTAATGAGTGTGAGTGTTGATATGATAGTGCCTATTAATAATCCAAACTCGTGGCATAACACGAGATTGGGCTATTTACGTGAGAGTCCAAGCCTGCAGTTTTTGGGCTACAAATCCAAGCATGCATTGATTGAACAAACTAAGTCAAAATTATATTTATCTATGTAACCAACGGTTGATTGGATCAAATGGTAAGTGGCTTGTTTCAGCTTAAACAAGGTCTCGAATTCGAGCCTTCCGTTGGGAGACCTTCCCACCTTTCCCGGGTGCGTGACGCGGGGTCGAGTCAGGATTAGTCGGGGCGAAGCTTCGAAGACCGGGCGGGTAACAAAAAAAAATTTTATCTATGTAGTGCTGTTTTCGATTGAAGAGAGAGGGAAGAAGGTTTTTTTTTACATTTACGTTTAAATTGGGACAAAAATCCAATTTTAGTTTAAGTAGTGTGGACATTATATTCTTCCAGGGGAAAACCGAAAATTAGAGTTAAAAAAAAATTACATTTTAACATGAGAAATGTTAAAAGTGTTTTTTCAAGTGTTTGAATTATATACACACAATATTATGTTAAAGGGTTAATACAATTTTGGTTCAAGTTTACCCTCATTTTGATTATATAAGAATATTACCTATAAAATAAATTATTTGAAATAACCACTCAATAAACATGTACAAATCAAAATATATTATTAAGTAAAAATAATTGGAATTAAATAGTTATTAAATGATTAAATCAAAATGAATTCTGGCTTAAAATAAAAATATAACATAAATAACGAATAAAATGGACCATAAAAGTTATATGGTTGAAATTATGTATTTTTGAATTACAGCATCAACTACATGGATTTTGAGGATTGCTCAATCAAAAAATAAATATGATTTTGACTTGGTTACTATAAAATTGATTAATTCAAACAATCATTTTAAATCAATCTGTTTGCTTAAATTTATAGGGAGAGCTGTAATGTACATTTTTTTGATATTAATTACAAAGAAAGCTATAGAAACGATTAAGATTCCATAAATCACTATAATCCAACAACCCATTCAACATCAAGAACAAAAAAAAAAACAATAGGAATGTAAACGACATTTCAACATTTTAATGAATGTATAAAAAAAACAACATTTTAATGAAGAACCATATTGGAAAAATGAAAATGGCATCACGCCCAGACTATAAAAAGAAGCAAACAAACAATTTTCTACTTTGTTATCAACTTTGATTCTATTTGAGAAAGTGGTAGAGAAGTGTTTTTGCGCAAATCAAGGTAAGTATGTGAGATGAATTTTGTTTCAACTTACGTATAATGTGAAAAGAAATAGGAAAAACAAAGCTTAACCAAACAAGTTCACCGTTGCATTATAAGAACTAAACACATATAATGCATCTGTTTGTCAAAGCATTGAAAATCATGTCACGCAAGTCGAGGTAAAACTTCTTTTTAAATACTTGTTAAATAAACCGTAAATCACACTGAAAAAAAAAGTAGTTTCTCACAATAATCCAAACAGACCCATTATATAATGGTACGGTGAAGTGAGGAACGAGCAAATGGGTACCAACATTAGGCACCGACAGCCAATTATAATTAATGTTTAGACAATGGCGATTGAATTAAATTTTAAATTAATTAAAGTAAGATTGAAATGCGAATATGAAAGAAGTAACTAAGCTTACTTATTAATCTAAGCATTAATCAATGTAAATAATTAATTGAATGGCATAACCAGACCAATTAAGTATCAAACGGATCATCAATTGTATTAAGAGTACAGTAAAGATATTTATTTGTCTATATGTGTCTCTGTGTGTGTATAAAGAAGGTTTATACAAAAACCAGACCCATTAACTTGTAATTATCCGCAGACAACAGTAGCACTAGAAGAAGCAGCAGCCAGATCAAGAATCAGAAGCAGTCCCCGAATCAGTATTTTGAAATATCAACAATGAGTGATCAAAACAAATATTATCCTCAGTTTTAATCACAAGCCATATCAATAATGCTTTCTAGAAGAGAAGCTTATCAGGTCAATAATCAGAAGTCAAGCCAAAGAATTAGAGCGACTTCAAAGTTTGAAAATGCAAGCAGAAATAATTACAGAATATAAAGAAATCGCATAATTCAGAGACACAAGCAGTTGAAGATGGCCATGGAGAAGGCAGATCAGGAATCACAAGCAGTCACAATGGGTACACGAATGTCCTTATATAGGCAAACATAAGGAGCATCAGAAGCATCGTACTTACCAGTCCAATTTCCCTCAGCGATATAGCTAGCATTCCAAATCGAAGCATACAGAAACATTGGCTTCTCAGGAAACCCTAATTCGCCATTGACACCTTCTTTCCTCTCCTCTTTTCTCACTACCTTCCCATCAATCACCCACTCGATCCAATCACGGCCCCATTTGATCACATACTCGTGAAACCCGTCAGAGCAATCGAAGCCCAGATCATGAATCTGCTCTCTGTTCCCATTACCGCGAGTGTAGAAATTGGTTTGGACAATCGTCTTGTCTTTGCCCAAGAACTCGAAGTCGATCTCGTCTTGGGATTTGTCGCCTTCGAGGGAGGAGAGGTAGATGTTGAAATTGAGGCCACTTGTGTTGCCTTTTGGGCACTGGATGAGGGCGCTGAAAGTGCCGTACAGGAAGCGGCTGGTGGTGCGCCACCGTGCGCCGCCGCGGTGGTCATAGGTGAGGGCGATGGAGTTGGAATGCGGGCAGTGGGAACAAGCATCAGGAGTGTAGTCAACGGCAATCTCTTTGAGTGGTTGGGTTTGGTGGTGGTGGTGGTGGTTGGTCTCATGGTGAAGAACAGGGTCAGCCATTGGAGAAGTGGGAATCGGAAGAAAAAACAGAGACTCTGAAGTGGGAAGTGGCTCAAGTGGGACGATAAGCCGGAGTAGAAGGAGACTGAGGAAAAAAAAAGCAAAAGGAAAAGAAAAAATAAATAAAGGGAAATTTGCATTTAAGTCCCATGAAAGATAAATTATCGTGCTTAGGTCCAAAAAAATATTTAAATTGATATGATGTCTAAATGAACCTACATATATGCAATTAATTAGAATTGCGAAAGACATGTTTACCTTGGCGTATCAATTGGTAAGTCTTTTTTTGCCGATTATCAATTGGTAAGTCAATATGCTGTTAATGATAAGTTATGGTATTACCAATGATAAGTCAATATGTCACAAATAACAAGGTAGATAAAGTATGTCATAATTGTAACACATCTTAACTTACTTTTATGAGCAATAGAGATCAGTATTAAACCACTTGAATATTTACTAAGGTCTATAATTAGTGAACAAAGAAAAAATTTAAAATCACTTCTTGGGTTACTATTCACTTGGTAACCTTAAAATTTCGGTCAATTTTAAAAAAATCATAACTAATTATAGAAAAATCAAAATCAAATGGTTAAGGTCTCCATTTGAAGCTCATTCAATTCTCTACTAGTAAAAAAGCTCACTTTTCCATTTTCATGCTCAATTAATACAAATAAAAAAGATAGAATATTAAAATGTGCAATTAACTTCATAACAAATAAATCAAGTGGGAATGTATTAAACTCAGGTTTTAAAGATGTCTTTGGTTTTTGCGGTTGGTTATCCCTCAAAGGAATCAAACCAATAAACTGTATTCTCCAAGGGGAAAAGGGTGACAAATGTCTAATGACCACGGTAAGATATAAACCACAATTTCAATCAGAACACTTTCAATTCAATGATTCAAAAAACATGTAAGTAGCCACTTACTCTAATACAAAGGGTGTTGTAATATCCTAAACTTTATTTCAGGAGTAATTTGTGGCCAAGAGATAATTATGTCAAGTTAAGTGGAGTTTTTTGTCATTTGGGGAACTTTCACCTCGGCGAACCATTGTGATTAGTGAAATTCGCTCTTGGACTCTTTTTGCCACGGCCACCTTGTGCCTTCGCTGCAGCGAACTAGTGTAATAAGCAGCATTTTGCTCTTGAGTTCCTTTTGCCGCAACCAATCTTTTTACAAGCAGCAAAGTTGCTATTGGACACATTCACCGCAACCAACCTCTAATTTTTGGCAAGTTTGCTGGTCTGAAGGCAGTTTTGCCGCAGTGAATGCATTTCTGCCAGCAAAAGTGAGGCTAAGTATGTACAGGTCACATGGGGGGTATTATAATGGCAAAAATAAAAAGGAATTAGAAGAAAGTATGTATAAATGGGCATGGGTTTCACAAATTGAAAGAAAGATTAAAATCATGAGGCGAAGTAAAAGGAAAATTTGAGAGGGCACCAGTTATCCTCTTTAAGTTGGGTTCGGATTCTCTCCTTTGCTTCTCAAAATCTTGTAACCATCGCACATCTAATATATCAACTATAGTGCAATACAACTTAAAAGAAGACACACAATAGTCAAAGAAAGTGAGAAGTGGGAATAGTAGAAGAAGAATCCTTCAAAGAAGGCGACGAGGAAGAGGAGCTCATAGAGAGGATGAGACCATTTCACAAAATTCTTCTCACTCCTCCTCAAATCCATTCCTTATATATGTGTGTGCATTTGTTTAGTATGTGTATCGTATTAGAGGTAATCATATTCGAGGTATTGATAAGTATTAAATGTGGGCACCTCTCCTTACGAAGATTCAAATCTTGATTCATTATATTATGAAGGATTAACCAATTTCACTAGACTCAACCTCATTAGTAATCCTTTCCTTGTATGACCTATGCTCTTCAACCTTTGTTATACTTTTTGGCCCATTCACTCATATACAGCACACATTCCCTTTCGGCCTATTTCCAATGAGTATTGTATCATAACAAACTCATGATAAAAAAACTTCATGGTTCAGATTTAACATTTTATAAAATTATTATTTTAAATATAAATAACTAAATTTAATTTTTTAAAGGGTAAAGGGGTAAAAGTAATCTCGAAATTTTTGTGAATGGATATTGATTACACAAAAGTTATTAAGGGAACATTATGAACCAGAAATTTTAAAATGGGGGCATTTTCGAACTTGCCATTAAAAATGTTAACTTTGATCGTCAAAGTTAACTAACTTTTTCATTGAGAGTGTGACAATCAAAGTTAACATTTTTAACGGTAAAGGCGAAAATGCCGCATTTTAAAAATTCTGAGTCCAAAATGAACTCTTGATAATTTTCGTATGACCAGTGCCCATTTGAAAAAACTTTCAGGTTATTTTTGCCCCTTAAGGAAGTAAAAGACAAAAATAAGTCGCCCCTTCGGTGGCACTTTTTGTAGTGATTGAAGGTTCCCTTTGGCGGCGACTAAAGTTGCTGCCAATACTTTCACAATTATTACAAAATAATAATTAATCTAGTGATTGCCACATCATCACCAGTCGGCGCTAAGTCATTGATGACTACGATATCACCCCATTACCATCACACCATGTGTTGCCACATATATGCGCACCTCACCTATGCCACATGTTATCACCTCGTACTTTCTTGTGTCGAGCGCTGATAAATATATTTAAAGGAATCGAACCTCCAACCACATGGGTGCGCATGTGAGCCTTTGGCAATTGAGTTACAATGACTTTACATTCTTTAAAGGTGTGTGTATATATATAATATTTTACTACATAATAAAATATAAATATTTATATACACACACATTTAAGTATATATTTATACATATATCTATATATATAATATATAACATTATTAGAAACTAAAATTAAATTGGATGTTAATTTTAATTTATGTGTTTATTATTTTATATATTTGCATTTTATTTTATATATAGATAGTATATTATTGATTGAATAATAATTTTTATACACTTATACAATTGTTAATTTCATAATTTTTATTTTTAAAATATTATTTTTTGGTAAAAATATTATTTATAATGAAAAATTTTACAAATAAAATAAATATTAAATTTTTTGTATTAAGCAATGACTGAAAAAAGTCACCACTAAAAGTATGCCTTCAGCGGTGACGAAAAAAGTCACCGCTGAAGGTCCGGCCTTCAGCGGTGAAGAGAAAGGTCGTCGCTGAAAGTCTGGCCTTCAGCGGCAACAAAAGAGGCCGCGGTTGAAGGCCCCATTCGGTGGCAACTTTTTTTGTCACCGCTGAAAGCCCCATTCAGCAACAACTTTTTTATCACCATTGAAATTTTCTTTTTTGTAGTGATATCCCTCCCATTCCCTAAATTCCGAGCATTCGAACTCCTTATCACTTGATTTCCATTAAAGATTCAACACAATTTTAGATGAAAATCCAACAAGATGGGATTTTGGCACAATTGGGTCGTTTTCTGGCAATTTTTTTTAATACATATTTGACTTCGCATTAATGAGTTTAAATTGCCCCTAGCATATAGGAAAAGGACAAAATTACAATCTACTCATGAAAAAACTAACAAACACATATTACGATACTCCTTCCAGTTCTATAAATAATTTGCACCTAACCAAATCTTTGAAAAAGCATAATCTTTCGAGAATATCACGAATGCAATCATGGATCCTTCTTTTGCATTTACTAAGTGCTGATCATATTTGTTCTCTCTCAAGCCTGTCATCCATATGGACACGTATGTTCTTTTGACGAAACCCCTTCGTCAAATGGCTGAGGAAACCAGATCGAACATCTGTTCCTCGAAAGTTGATGAAAAGTTCATATTTGCCATAGGCAAAAGAAGAAGCAAAAGTAGCCATTGCTAGAAGTAGGGGAAAAAGAAAGAAACAAAGTTCTATATGGGCTTTCGATTATTTCTGATAAAAAAAAAAGAGAAAGAATAGAGTTTCAGTTGTTAGAGAATGAGGAGGAAATCATATTAATACAATGGTAGGAGTGTCTAAAATCAAATCTTAGATTGAAAAAACTTGAAGATAATCTGGAAAGTTCGCTTATGTTGAGTATTCGATGTGAACAAAAGAGCCGGCGGTGGAACTTTCTTGTTTAAAGTGGGCGGAAAACCCTACAAGACAATGGAAAATTTATATAAATAATTAGAAAAATTAACAAAATGGAAAAAGAAAGAAACTTTCTTGTTTATGTTGCGTTATGTCAGGACTCGGCCGATTGTTTAGTGTTATGATGACGGTCGATCCTATTATAGAATGACAATACAGAAGCTTGGATTTCTCAACATTTTTTTAGATTTATTTTGATATATTGTATGTTTAATGAGTGGAAATATGATTGCAGAGCATATTGACACAACAAAGTGAATAAGGATAAAATTTTCAAGCTAGCAAAGGGATTTCATGGACGAGCCAAGAATTAGTTTTTAAAACATTATTAGATATTGTCAGTGTAAATTTTTTTCTCTCCCTCATGAGAGCCTTTCTCTCTCCACGTGAGAGTTGGTTACAACGTTTTTTCTCTTTTCGCTGAAACTTGCCAAAAGCGTGTTTTGTTGAACATCGCAACGGAAAGTGTGCACTCAGCCGCCCACTACGGTGGAGGAAAAGAGTGAGCCACACCGCTGTACAGCGCATCGGTGTGGCTGTGTGAGGATCAGGAGAGGTGCAAGGTGGAATTCGAATGGAGAAGCGAGACAGTATGGAAGGAAAAGCAAATCCAAGCCATGAAAGAAAGAACGACCTGAAGGCAAATCTGGCTTGGAAAAAGAATATGCAGAGGAAGATGCATGGAGGAGCATTGGTAGGGAAGCTGATAGCGAAGAAGACACTGAACTGTATATCTACGATCCAAATGATACGGAAAGGTTGGAATCTATCGAGAAACGAAGATATGGAAATAATAGAAGTAGAGGTAAATTCCTATATCTTTGAATTCAGGCGCAAAGAGGATTTACTGAAGGTACTCCAAGGAAGACCTTGGTCGATCCAAGGTGCTCTCCTATGCATACAATGCTGGCAAGAATATATGGTGTATAAGGAGGTGGATTTTAATTTGTCTCCATTCTGGATTCAATTCCATGAGCTGCCGCTGGAGGCTATGGATGAGGAAAATGCCGTTACGTTAGGCTCAATGATTGGTGAGGTAGCCATGGTTGAGAATCCAAGGAGAGAAGGACTGTTAATACGGAACTATCTACGTGCAAGAGTTATCGTGGATATACGTAAACCACTGGTGACAGGTATGTGGACAGAGAGACCAGGGAAGGATCCGATCTGGATCAAAGTGCAATATGAACGATTGCAGAACTTCTACTATAGATGTGGAATAATTGGCCACGATCAGAGAAGCTGCTTAGATAGAAAAGGAAGTGATGATGAAGGAAACGTAGAATATGGAGCATGGATGAGCACTACGTCATCTAGAAGGATCGAAGGAGCTGTCAGATGCCTGAAAAAAAGGTGGGAGGAGGATACTGTGGAAGAAAACATAAAGAGTGAAATAAGGAATTCAATAGGTGGAGTTGAGGATGGGAGTGAGGAAGGGCAAATGAGGAAAGACAAGAAGCAGAGAAGCACAAATTTAAACGAAAAACGGATGCCAGGGGGTAAGGAGGGGAAGGAGAGCAAGAATGAGGGTGAAGAAGGCAAACAACAGAAGGAAGGGAAGGCTGAAGCAAACAATAGTGTAGGGAAGGGGATGGAGTGCAAGGGAGGGGAGGATGAAGAAGAGGAAGTGTGGAGGAAAATGGAGCCTGAACAAATAGAAGACTTATCGAAGGCTATATTGATATATGAAGGCACAGCAACACTAGCAGAAGTTACAGAAGGATTTAAGATGATTAAGCTGAAAAGAGATGCAGAAGGGAGAGAGGGATCTCCTCCAGGGAAAAGAATGAAGCTAACTCTTGAGGAAGAAAGATGGAAGAGCAATTTAGAAATGAGAACACAGATCAAGAAGCAAGGAAGGAGGAGTTTGAGAGTGTTTAAGATGTCCAGACGAAATATAAGGGGGCAGGGAAACCAATGTGAGGCAATAACAACACATGAAACAGAAGGTGGAGGTGGCTGGCCTATCACAGCCACCAAGGAACCATGAAACTCATAAGCTGGAATTGTCAAGGTTTGGGAAGAGCCTTGACAATCAATAAATTGAGGGAGGAGAGCAGGAAAATGAATCCCTTAATAATCTTCCTAATGGAGACAAGAATGAAGAGAGAAAAGATGGAAAAGGTTAGGAGGAAATGTAAGATGGAGGAGCAGTTTTATGTGGAACCAAGGGGGAAGAGTGGAGGACTAGCTCTATGGTGGAAGGAGGAAATAACAATCAATATATGGCACAGCTCAAAGAATATCATACATGCCAGCTTGACTGCCCCACATGAAAAAGTACCAGATTTTTTAACATGTGTATATGGAGCCCCCACAGTAGAAGAAAAATTGGAAGTATGGAGGAAGATGAGGGAGATAACAACCAACATCCAAGGCACATGGCTTTGTGTTGGAGATTTTAATGATGTTACATCTGGTGCTGAAAAGTTGGGAAGATTACCAGTTGATGCTAGAAGGGTACTCAACTTTCAAAGCATGATAGCAGATTGTCAACTACTTGACTTAGGCTTTCATGGGGCAAGATACACCTGGAGCAACAATAGAATGGGAAGTGAGCATGTGAAGGAAAGAATTGATCGTGGCTTAGCAAACACTGAGTTCAGGGCAACATTTCACAGTGCTGCAGTAATCCACGTGGAACCAGTGGGCTCAGACCATCATATGCTAGTGGTGGACTGCGAGTACAAATCTGTGAAGGTGCCTAGAACATTCAAATTTGAGAGATACTGGACTAAGCATGAAGAATTTCTATCTGTGATCAGGAAAGGATGGGGAATTGAAGTAATAAGGGGTGAATCAAAGGTGCAAGAGTTAGTAAGAAGACTGGGAAAATGCAGCAAAATCCTTGCAAGATGGGGAAGAGAGAAATTTCCTAATGCCAGAAGAAAAATTGAGCAACTAACAGTAAAGTTGGCCATTTGTAGGGAAGGGGAGCTGGACAAGAAAATGAAAGAAGAAATTGAGAAGTTGCTGTGGGAAATTGAGGAAACATGGGACAGAGAAGAGAAGTATTGGCAGCAAAGAGCTAGGATAAACTGGCTCAAAGCAGGTGATCAAAATATGCAATTCTTCCATTCAACTACAATACAGAGAATGAATAGAAATAAGGCTGCAAGATTGAGGAGTGAAAATGGAGTATGGTTAGAAGAGGATGAAGAGATAAACAAGGCTTTTCTAAGTACTATAATGATTTATTCACATCAAATGAAGGAAGAAATATGGAAGGGGCCCTACAATACGTGGGAAGCATGGTGACAAATGAAGATAACAAATTGCTGGAAAAAAAGTAACAACTGAGGAGATCAAGAAGGCAACCTTCCAGTTAAATGGAACTAAGGCACCAGGGCCAGATGGATTCTCAGGAGAATTCTATTAGAAAGCATGGGGAGAAATCAAGGAGGATGTGAGTAAGATGGTACAAGAATTTTTTGAAGAAGGCTCAAGGCTCAAACTAGTTAACAGCACAAACATTGTACTCATACCTAAGGTAGAAAATGCAGAAAATGTGGGACAGTATCGGCCTATAGGCTTATGCAATTTTGTTTATAAGATTATCTCCAAAGTGCTGGCTAACAGATTGAAACCTCTGATGATGAGGGTCATTATTGAAAATCAACGAGTTTTTGTGGCAGGAAGACTCATTCAAGACAACATTGTGATTGCGCAGGAGGCATTCCACTACCTAAAGGGGAAGAAGAAAGGGAGAAAGATTGAGATGGCAGTAAAGGTAGATATGAGCAAGGCCTATACAGATTGGAATGGGAATTTGTGGAGGCAACAATGAGGAAAATGGGCTTTGGAGAGAGGTGGATAGGCTGGATAATGGAATGCATTAAATCAGCAAGCTTGAATCTAATGGTGGGAGGGAGGAAAATAGTAAGGCTGAACATGGAAAGAGGCATTAGACAAGGTGACCCTCTGTCACCTTATCTATTCATCTTGGCAACTGATGTGTTATCAAGAATGATTAATTGGCATACAGACAAAAGGAAGCTGAAAGGAATAAAGATGGCACACAAATGCCCAATACTGACCCATTGTTTTTTCACAGATGATGCAATCCTTTTCATAAATGGGGAAAAGCATAACTACAAGATGCTAAAGACTGTGTTAGATTGCTACTGTTCAGCCTCAGGACAAGCTATCAATATAGAGAAATCCAGCATTTTCTTCTCCAAGAACGCCAATGAAATGGACAAAAGAGCTGCATATGAGGTGCTAGGAATAAAAGGAAGTGAGGAACCAGGGAGGTACCTAGGCCTGCCACTGATATGGGGGAGATCCAAATCTGAGGCTCTGGAAATATTGCAATTATATTTCACAACATTTCACTGGAAATATTCTATTTAAATTAAAATTTTTGTGTGCATCACAATTTTAAATCCAATTTCCACAAGGGATTGTCTAATTTGCTTGGAACATACTGGACAAAATTGTTACCATTTAAATATGAACATGAAAAAAAAAAATCACAGCGTACACTTTCAATTCATTGAAGAAAGCTGTATATTTCTATCTAATATTAATATAAAACATATATTTTATTCCTCAATGCTTTCACAATTGAGAGAGTCCACCTCCACCAAATAAATATCTATAAAACTACACATACACCACCACACTTGGACAACACGGTCAAACATAGTCACACACACACACACATGCATTATATTGAACTTTAAATTCCATCCTAACTTAACAAAAGGAACTCCCAATAGTAACATATATATTTCCAGTTTCCAACCTACACTGAATTAATAACATTGTTACCCAGGGTGTACATAACCGAAATTGGTAATAAAAGCCTTTAATAAATTAAGATTTCATTGTAAAAGACCCCCAATTATTGGGGTAATTTATTGAATATGATGGTAGAGTCATACCAAATGCAAAGAAAACTCATGGGCACATGATCCACTTAATTATGAAATTTTAATTCCATACAAGTGTGGAGCCAATGAATTTAAACATAATGAATTCTCTCATTAAGTATGCAAAACTGTCATATCTCTAAATTTAAGAAAATAATTAATGTTGTCAGTCAATATTCAATACAAAATGAATTCAACAAATAAAGGCAAAGCATCAACTTCAACGTTTAATGTTCTTCAAGAAGTGCCTGATTGGTGCGATGCAAAGCATCAACTTTAACATTTAGGAAAGAATAAAGGCAAAGCAAAGCCTGTTTTGGGTTGTCAACAATCCTAGTTTTATCCAACCACCTTTACCACAATAAGCTAACTTAAATTACTGGTTTAGGAATGACAAGAGTCTAGTGTAAGCACATGCATCACAGTTAACAATCTAGATCATGAGGAATTTCTGTGCGTAGTGTTCCAATATTTCAAGGGCATAACTCCTTTATGTTCCACTATGGTCTAGTTAGAAAAAATTTCATAAACATCAACAAAAATCAACTACGAATCATAGGGCAATAGTCCTCACTCCAAAGTATATGTTCTGAAGTATAGATGAAGTACAAGGAATAAGTTGCTTCCAGACTTTGTAAACAACATAATAAAACTTCAGGCTATCGAAATTTTCCACAAAGAGACTATCCAGAGATATTATGAAATATTGTCCATGGTATAGAAACCGAAAGAGCTCAAACAGAGACTCTGAAAATACTCTCAAGCTTCAAATTCTTCTCTACCCCCATGTATTCCAAAGACATCTATTTAGAGAGGTTACAAATGGTTAATGGGCATTATTAAGGAAAATAAAACTGACTCTTTATTGGCTTCATTATCTTCATTATGAGCCTTCTTCCGTTTCATCCTCCTCAGGTTGGATGAAACTCGTCCTCGAGTCAAATTCGACATTATCATCAAGATATCCGCTCATAGTGTGAAGCCAATCTACAAACTCATATGGCTGAAACTTTCCTTCAAATTTGGGGATGTCCACCTTTATGTCATTATGGCGGAATCTTTGTCTCCATGGTCGGTGGCTCTTAGTCGGTGATGAACTGCCGCTACCCACTTCACCTTTACATGCTTCTCTGCATCCTTCCAGTAAAGCTCTTTGCAACTCTACAATAGCTTCCAGTTCCTGTATCCGGTGTCTCAACTCATTCATCTCCACCTCAAGCATTGGTCTGTATCTTGGAGGCATTTTTGGGACCTAGCTGCACCCTTAAGGGATGGGGAAGAAATAGAACTTGTTAGGAGGATGTGGGCAAAGTGGTAATTATAAGAAGTTTGGGCTAAAAAAAAGGAGTTCCGGGAAGTTCAGGGCTTAAATTGTAGATACGAAAGGTTTAGGGGTGAAAATGGAATTTTGGAAAAACTTAGGGGTAAAGCTGCAATTTCGGAAAGCTCAGGGTAAAAGAGTAATTTTGGAAAGTTTAGGGGTAAAAATATAATTTCGAAAAGTTAAGGGGAGAAAATGTAATTATGAAAAGTATAGGGGTTAAAATGAAATTATGGAATAGTTTAAGGGTCAAAGTGCAAATGAAGAAAGTTTTGCTGACGGGGCTGGTTGACGTGGAAAATATGACACATGTCAAGCGCTGAGTGGGAAGAGCTGTCGATGACTGGGCAGGTCTCCTGACGTGTCAGATGACGTCAGCATCTTCAACCTCCAGTAGGCGCGTGCGATGCATGGAACAGCGGTGACGGCGCGTGGCTCTCCGGCAATGGCGTGTGACGGCCCGTGCAGCATCCTTCCATCGACGGAAAACTCTAGTCCAAGGTTTTCCGACCTTCTGAACACGATGGCGAGGTCTGTTTGGCTGAAAAGTCACTGGAAGCACAAGTTTCAAGACTGGCAGTGACCCTCTCCGGTTTGCTTCTTTGTAACTCCGCTTTCTGGACGTTTTCAGGCGGCTTCCTCTCTCAGTAACTAGGCTCTGATACCAAAATTTGTATTGAAACCGAAAGAGCTCAAACTGAGACTCTGAAAATACTCTCAAGCTTCAAATTCTTCTCTGCCCCCATACATTCCAAAGACATCTATTTATGCTAGTAGGTCCAAGCAAGGCCTTAAAGCCTCCTAAAAGAGAGGTTACAAATGGTTAATGGGCATTGAAGGATTTGGGCGTACCTGTAAATTGATTGATTACATGCTTTGACACATACCCACCCGGAAAATGGATCACAAGTGTGGATCCAGATTTGAGACACAACAAATACACCAGAGGAAGAGAAGAGAGGATAGGAGTCTTTGTAGAGAAGGGATGGGAGAAAATTTTGGTTTCTCCATACGTTATGTTGTCACCCACCATTTGGGGAACCACTTCCCTGCATAATAACTTCCCAACTCACGGTAACTGTTTTCACGCATAAAACATTTCAAAATTAAACTTTTGGAGAAAATCACCACTTTGTTCCCACATATTCTCTCATTCATACTTTTGCCCCCAAAAAGGGTTTTTGACTAATCCACTAAGGGTGTCCCATATTCCAACAAGCATTACTAAGGAAAATAAAACTGACTCTTTATTGCCTTCATTATCTTCAATATGAGCCTTCTTCCATTTCAGTCTAGGTCTCCAGGAAGGAAATTGCAGACAAAGGTGGGTGTCTGAATAAGGGACACATAGTTGTCATTTTAAAGTTGCAAGCATATATGAAAGGATGATTAGATCAAAGTATTATCGACATCATCTTTGATTTTAATCAACACAAATAAGCTTTGACCCCATTCTAGGAATATATATGCAGGATCGTTAAAAGGGCATTTTTTTTATCACGAAGGGACATTAACCAAGATAATGACGTTACAAAATATTATGCGTGTACCTTCCGTTTAGAACTTGAATTTCACTCAATCGGTTAATGCTTTTTAAGATATAACAGTAATATTATGACCGTATATTCTTTCGTGTGAGAGCTGCGCACCATTGTTGAGCACTTCCTTCAATCAATGGAAAAACATGAAGCCCTGCTAGGATCGACTTTATGCATTAGCAAAGTACCCTGAAGGTTGAAAATGGTTGCCCAAAATATCTCATCCGTCAGAATCGCAGAAAATCTCAAGGGCCTTTGATCTTCGTTATAGAGTTTCCAGTTCCATTGTACCGGATTACATTGATGGAGGAATATTCTGTACGAGTTAGATCTGTAGGGAAGCATCTGATAAAACGTGCAAATTTGAAAACTTCTATAACCATGAACTAATAAAAGGCAAATATGTTGTATATTAAAGAATAATCGTTAAACCAAATTACTTGGCAAAAGTTAACCACAAATAAAGTATAATTAATCATAAGTGTAAATAGGATTGTTCAGATTGTACAACTTCTAATAACGTCCAAGAGAATTCTAGCCATGTCTCACATAGGCGAACAATTTCATCACCACTCGAGAATAATTTTCACAACTCATCAATAATTTGCATGAGTGAGAATCAAATAAATTGAGGTAGAGATTAGAATTAGAACTTATCTCATTTCCATTGTAATGGAGAACACTCATCATAACGCTCTTCACAAGTCTGGCAGAGAATAACTTTTTAGATTGTTATAATCAGCACTTTAGCATCAACGGATCTTCAAGCTCCGTCTACAATGTTGTGTCCATCCTGTTGTAGCAACATCTGCAAGTAAACAAAGTTGCATTATAACTCTTATATTATAGGAAAATAATAACAATATTTAGAAAAAGATTAATCCGAGTCGTGCCCAAAGACATTGTCCTAAAGAGTTATTTTGCCGTAAGTTGGCAAATCCCCAGGATTAAATGGACTCTTCTTGCTGGAGCAAGGCAGCAGAACAACAAAAAATAAAGAGCAGGAAGCAAAGAGGAAGGGAAGAGATAAAGCTCTTAAGACTTGGTCATGAGCTTGGTGCATCTTCCTCAATAGTGGAGCATGGTATTTATAGGTTTCACATGACAAGGTTTTCACTGTTATAAGCAATGTGGACTTCTTTGCCTTCATTGTTTTAAATAATGTGGGACTTCCTTTTCCTCTTCACACATACCCACATATAATTCCAACAATATATCATTTCCATTATTTTCCTAACAAGATTCTTTCTTGTCATTTGTCAGAAAGCCAAGTAATCAGCACTTGATTATGATTTTAAAATGATATTTAACAATCTTCTTAAAATAAATATCATAATAGTTGGCACTTGCCGATCATATAGTTGGCAATAATCATTGAAGGGGAGGCAATAAAAAGCATATGAATTCATGGGCTCTTTAGTTTTAGTTTGTATGTATATATGGGAAGTTCTTGGCACTTTTTTTTGTCTTTTACTTTAGGTTGATTATTAACCTAATGGAAGTATGAATTTACAGTATGTGTTTCTGTAAATTCGCAAATCATCATTAGCTATTCACAGCAAAACTTTTGCAATAAATTTGTCGTTGGCATTATCACTTAGCTTTGACATCATTTAAAAATAGTGAGTGGCATGCATTGTAATCGTTCAACAACATTATGATGAAATCCATAGTTAATCCTTTTGGTTTTTGATTAATAAGAATGTGGTAAAAGTGCATACATGAATAAGAGATTATTAGTATTTAAACAGAATTTAATTTGAATTTTTCCAATTCAAATATAATTATTATTAAACTGAACACGCAAAACACATACATCATTTTAAATTAGCGCCTGTGGACTCCTTCGTTATGGGGGATAATTTTGTGACAATTGACTCATGATGTTGTATTGCCTGTGTGGTTTTCTTTCATTTCTCTTATTTTCTTTTCAGAATGTTAAATCCACTTTTGGATAAAAATGAATGATTTAGGTTTAATATTTTATAAAGCTACTATTATAAATATAAGTAAAAAAAATTATAGTTGTTATTTGTATGGTTTTGTGAATATTTTACAAAAATATTTTAATTCCTAAAATCTTATAAAAAGAGTTTTATAAAATATTAAATATGAACCATCCATTTTATTTGATTCAACATTTTTTATATAATATATGCTTGTGTTGTGTAGAAACTAAGGAGGCTTTTGAATGGATGGGAAATGATTAAAGAAACAATTGGGTCCAATATAAAAGGATTTAAGATCAAGTCAACTTGATGTACATTCCAATCAAATTCTATTTAAAATTATATTTATGAGGAGACACACTTGTGGATATCATCAACTTGGAGAACACTTGTGGAACCCTACATCCAACATTGGACAATGCTTTTGGATTTTTCTATTCAGTTTACCTTTGGGGGAAACATGAAGCCATATGGTACCCATATATATATATATAACTATTCAATTTTTCCACATATATTTAAACATATGCAGAGTTTGTATATTTTTTAATTTCGATCTCAGAATTCAATTTAAATAATTCATATTTTTATTTTTTATATCATAATTTTCAAATGAATTTTTATATTACAGATCCAATTAAATAGTAAAATATTCTTAACTAAATATAAAAATGATCTACATACAACTCTTACTTATGTGCATAGATCCAAGGGCCTTGCTCTGGTCCCCTTCAACTAATAGGATTCCTTCTAATAAAATCTCTCAATAATTGAACAACAGAATAATCAATCTCATAATAAAAAGGTATATTCTTGGTCATTATAAATTTATGTAATTTTAAATTTGATGTTTACAATTTAAAAATTATAATTAAATTTCCATAATCTATAAAATATTAATTTATCAACCATCGTTAAAATTGTTGGGGCTAGACAGTGAAATAAAATCGATTCACATATGTGGTAAATTGTTAATTCTTTTCTGGCCTGCATTGTGATAAAATGATTTCAAAACTATTATTACAATAATATTTAACTCCATTTTTCGAAATAAAAAATTAAATAAAAGTTATAGGAGCCAAAAACATGTTTTGTTTAAAAAAAAACCCAGCTCATTTCGTTTAAACTATGAGATGAAATTCTTTTCTATTATATAAAAGTGTATAATTCAACACTAGAGTCTGGACCATAAACATGTATATCTATTTCTTTTTCTCTATCCGTGCTGATTCCCTTCAATTAATATGATTCCTTCTAATAGAATCGCTCTAATAATTCAACATTAGAGTCTGGACTAATAAATCTGTTGATAAAAGGTATTTGCTTGATTATTGTTAGTTTATGTAATTTTTAATCCGATCATTATAATTTAAAATTTTATATATAATTAAATTTCCATAATCTATAAATTTTTGATAAAATATTAGAAATGAAATTATTTTATATCATATAAAAATGACCCATATATAATACCTATTTTATCATTATAAAAATATCTATTTTATTATGTTAATACTTCTGCATAATACTAATTGTCCTTTAGTGATTTTTATTTTAATTAAAAATAAAAATAAATTTTTATTGATAAAGTTAATTTTTGTTTTTCATGCCATTGTTATTTGGTTGTTGGCAACATCGTAGCCTTGCACATGCGTCATGTGTAATTTTTAAAAATCCAACGAATTAGCAAACAAATCTCTCTCTTCCCAATCCTCTAAGAATGAAACATTAAGCATCTTATAGACTTTAAAGCCTATCCTTAGGTGATTAATCTCAATTCATATGGGCCAGGTCCTCAAAATTAGGACAAAATAATTATCCAATAAATTACAAATTAGTGTTAATATTCCCTAATTGCAACGTTTCAATATTAATAAAAATTGAAAGTTTGGAGGAAAATGAAGACAGAAGAAACGACAGCGTATAGGGGAAGGGGAACCCACAAATCATTCTCTATCAACAACTGCTAAATTCCAACACGTATCTGCAATGCAAAAGGTATACACTTAAGCATTCAACTTTCAAGAATTAATTTTAAAATTAGTTATGATAATAATATTTTTATTTACGTTCCAATAAAACGACAGACTTTGATCGACCATTCTTTCGTTGTTTACTCTCCATATGCTTTGTTTTATCTTCCCTGGCCTTTATGGTATCTTCAAAAGATTTTTTTAAAAAAAATTGATTTTAAAGTATAAAGTTCAACTATGTGAACGATAAATCAATATTGAAATTAATATTAAGTAATAATATTACATTTGGTCGAGTTGGGTATTTTTTTGGAAGATTAAGATTTAAACTTATTACTAAAAAGTATTTATTTATGTTTATCATTAAATTATATATTATTTTATAAATTTGATAAATTAATTTTAATAAAAAAGATAAGTATAAATATTAAAAATTAATGTGTTTAGATTCTTTAATCTTTTCAAAACATTCAACTGATTTTCATATTAAATATGTATAGTATATAATAAGCTATTACATTGATTCATAAATTTATCCACTTCATCATGCCAATTTCAGTTAAGATAACATGTGTTTCTCCTATTGAAAGTAATCATGTTTAAAGTAATGTCAAATACTAAATGTAGGCACATCTCATATATAAAAATATGTACATTGATTTGTCATTTTGTGAAAGATTAACAATTCCGCTGAACTCAACCCTATTTGATGTTAATATTGAATTAAATTGTCTAGTGTTGATATATTTGAAACGAAGTGACAAAAAAAATCTTGGAACCATAGAACTAGATATGTTGAGTATACGTAGTAACCAGCAAAAGTTGAACAATATACAGTTACTTGTTAGTAGTAATACTTAACATTTTGCATTTGCCTCTACCTATAGAACTTCATCAATCTTCAAGGTTTGACTTATATTAAGTCAACTGTATGAACAAGTACAAACACATATCCCAATTTCGCAGGCATGCAGGCATTGGTAAATAATTTTTTCTCAAGTTTTTTGTTGGATCTTGTGGCAAGTTAAGCTGAGATCGGTTCAAGTTGGATTTTAGTAAATCTTGACTGTCTTATAATGTTACTAAAGGGAGAAAAATATTTGACTCGGTTTTATATATACATGAAGCTTGCTAGGGTTTACCATCATTGATTAACAAAGTGGCAAAAGTTGAGGATATCTAACAACTTATTTTTGTTTGTGTCAATAGCTTTTGTTCCTCTCGATCATCAACAATTGAAGTAAAAAAAATTTATTTCATAGGGAGTATCGTTGAATCTTAAAGCCATGTTATGAGTGGAATATTGATTTAAGTAAAAGGGATTCAATAATTTTACATTACAAAACATCATACAGATAATACAAAAAGGGATAATTAATTGGGAAATTTGCAATCAGGGTCCAAATAAGGGAATTAATGAGTAAAATGTCCCAGATATTCATAAAATTACTATAAGATCCCAAGAGTAGCTGCTGAAGTTGTCATTAACAACATTACCAGCATTCGTTAACAACCTCAGCAGCTGCTCCTAGGACCTTATGATAATTTTGTGAATTTTTTTGAACTTTTTATTCATTAATTCTCCTATTTTGGACTTGATTGTAAATTTTCTTAATTAATCTGTCCATCTTATAATTTTACATTATTTTTAATTTGGTCTCTATATTTTTTTATTTAGATCCTTACAATTTTCAATTATAGATATTAATTCATATGCTTATAATTCGTTAATTAAAACCGATGTAGATTATGACTAATTCAGTGACAAATAAGTTGCCAAACATATAAAATAAAATAAGCTTTTTAAAAAAATGAAATAAAATTTATTTATTATCAAAATAAAAATAAAAATTATATTAGGCTCATAACCGCCTTCATGCATCTATATATTATTTGCAAACTAGTTAATTTTGATTTAATTTAGATCCATGTTGTTAGGCTCATGTTATTTCTCTTACAAATTAATAAATTAATAAAAATGAACAAAAAACTACAAATGCTTAACTAAAAATAATGTAAAATCATAGACTTACATGTTAATTTTTCTAAAAAGTTTCATGTTAATATTTTGAAAAATCATGTTCACGCAAGTTGAGATAAAAATCTTCCCACACACTTACTTTGTAAACTGTACATTACATTAAAAAGGTAGCTTTCAATGCTAATTTAGCATGTTTATCGGATTTGAAACAACCTAAAGCTAGCTAGTTAGGAGCATGGTCCTTTGCTATTTTGTACACTTAACTAGTGGTGGAGGTTTCACACATCAAAATTGTCACGCATGATTACAAAATGCCAAGATCGGCTACTTGCAAGTTGGATGTAACCTTATTATAACACTTTCAATAACTCGAAGAAAATTACAAACGGTCATGTATAAATAAAATAAGTTTTAACAAGTTTACGTACCAAACCCTAACATCTATATATATATATATATACACTGTGTGATATTATCATTTATGCTCACCTCTTCGCTCTCTCTCTCTCCTTATAAACAAACAAATACTTTCACATTTTCTCTCTCATTACTACATTATTATGGCAGGAGTTGAATCAAACAGACCCATCACAAAGATCAAAAGGTTCATAGGGGTCAGGCAAAGGCCTTCAGGAAGGTGGGTGGCTGAGATTAAAGACTCATCTCAACACGTGAGGTTCTGGCTCGGAACCTACGACACCCCGGAGGAAGCGGCTCAGGCTTACGACGAGGCGGCTCGGATCCTGCGTGGCAAAAACGCTCGGACCAACTTCGTCGCGCCGCTGGGGAGCCAATTGGCCATGGGCGAGTTTGGGTCCGAAGCCAAGCATGGGCTAAATTTTGCTACTTTGAAAGCTAAGCTGAGCAAGAATCTTCAGAATCTATTGACTAGATCAGGAAGCGAAACGAAGTCGTCAAAGAGTAGGGTAAGTGATCATATCACTTTTGCAAGTATATTTCATCCCACTAGGAGTTTCCTACTGTATCAGATCTCTTCATCGCTTGATATAATGAAGAACGTGGAGAGTATGGTGCAGCCTAGTATCATAGTGCCTCCTTCTGAAACTGATGATAATCATCATCAGCCTAGCGTTTCTTGGGAAAATTCCAGTAGTGTCTCTGATTGTGGCTGCTCCGATTATTGGATTGGATTCCGGTAAACCGTAACAGACACTACCGCCATGTCGGACAGGTCGGATGCCGGGGAGGTTATCAGTGCTGTAGGGGATCAAGGGCTTATGGAGCAAGTAATGGGATGGGTCAATTGTAGCCCTGAGGAGGGTCCAAGGAGTAATAAGAGGCTTAAAGTGTCTTCTTCAGTATTTGTGCCACCAACTTTCAGTGGGTCTCCATGTAGTTATGGATTATGATTCTTCATATATATGATGAGAATTTAGGTCAGATTTTTAATTGATATATCTACATATATTAAATATGAAGAAGGTTATAATAATCTATGATAATGGCTTGTTTTAGATTCAGTGTGAAATATGAGCTCGGCCACAATCTAGTTTCTGTGAAGATGAGAGAAGCTTGTTCCAATTGTATATAAGATCATGCTTTGAGTTGAGGTATTCACTTTTGTTAGAGCATGTGTGTGTGTTGTTCCAGAAAGGGGAATTTGATTATATATTTTTGAACGTTTTAGTATAAATATGAAATTTATTATTATTATTATTATTAAGAGGACATACAGAATTTCATCTTAGTTCTTTAATTAATTTTATATGAAGTCTTTTCGGTCCTTTAACAAAATATTTTTAATAAAAAATGTTGATATTGAAATTTCAAATATTGATAAAACATTTAGTTTGCAAAAGATTGTTATAAAAAATTATTATTCGAGGCAACCAGTGTCAGATTAGAGGATTTAAAAGATACTGCATGAAGCCTAATCATTTGCAAATAACAAGGCGTCGTTGTCCTTGAATTTCAAACTCATAAAATTGTTCATATCTCTTATATGAATAAGGACATTTATCTTCAATAATATTAGTTACAGACAAAAATATATTATTGAATACTACTCTCACTTATCTTCAATATAAGAGGTGGTTGGAGGTTGAATTTGGTGTTTAATATAAAAGGATTGAAGATCAAGTCAACTTGATGTACATTCCACATGAAATTATATTTGTGAGGAGACACACTTGAAGATATCATCAACTTAGAAAGAACATCCAATTGTGGAACCCTACATCCAACATTGGACAATGCTTTTGGATTTTTCTATTCAGTTTACCCTTTGGGGAAACATGAAGCCATATTGTACCCATATATATATATATATATATAATGATCCCTATTTTGAAATTTCTATTCATTTTTCCACATATATTTAAACATATGCAGAGTTTGTATTTTTTTTTAAATTTGAATCTCAGAATTCAATTTAAATAATTCATATTTTTTATTTTTTATATTATAATTTTCAAATGAATTTTTTGTTGATACCTTGTTTTGATGATAACAAAATTATGATAAAAGATTACAAAATGATTTCAGAATCCAAGTTTCAAAAGTGTTGATTCAATACTTTATGAAGTTACTCGAGTGTTTTATTAAAGTTTTGACAGTACTCGAGCATTAGAATTCATTACTCGAGCACTGCCTGTTTTAAACTTAAGAAAATTCAGTGCTCTCAGTTAACACTCCAGGTATTGACATGAAGTATTGTCAATACTCGAGTGTTGTAATGTTGTACTCGAGCACTGTGCTTTGAAAATGAGTTTTTGAACAATACTCTGAGTGAACACTTCAAGTATTGGCATAGAGTGTTGCCAATGCTCGAGTATTGCAAGTCAGTACTCGAGCATTAGGTTAAAACAATGTTTAAAAACAATGTTGTCATGGAGTACTGCAAGTGTTGGCTGACAGCAGAACCAATACTCGAGCACTGGGTTCACAGCACTCGAGTATTGAGGTTTTCGAATTCACTTTAAGTCAACACTTCAAGTATTGGCTGAAAGTATTGCCAACACTCGAGCACTAAATTTCAGCACTCGAGTGTTGACCATTTTTCTCAACACTGTCAGATAACACTTCTAGCATTGGCTAACAGCATAGCCAACACTCGAGCACTGCATTTGCAACACTCGAGTGTTGAGACTTTTGACAGTGCTGTCAAGTAATACTTCAAGTGAAAGCTTCCAGCAGAGACAACACTCGAGCACAGATTTCCAACACTCGAGTGTTGTGGCTTAACTCTTAACACTGGAAGCCAACACTGCAAGTATTGACTGCCAGCATAGCTAACACTCGAGTACCAGCTTCTCATCACTCGAGTATCAGGGTGAAAACTTTCACT
>JANTPZ010142237.1:0-74687 GCA_025593235.1 Vachellia pachyceras
TTTTCCTTAATGCACTTGTTATAATTTATCTTTGAAAGGTATGAGCTTGCCTCGGGTGAAAGCTATTTTCGTCAAGGTGATCTTGGGCGGGCTCTAAAAAAATTTTTGGCAGTGGAGAAGCATTATGCTGATATTACTGAAGATCAATTTGATTTCCATTCTTACTGCTTAAGGAAAATGACATTGCGAACTTATGTTGAAATGCTTGCATTTCAAGACAGACTGCACTCGCATGTGTATTTTCATAAAGCAGCGGCTGGAGCTATCAGGTGAATGCATTATTATTTTCCTTTCCTTTTGCTTTTTCTTCTTTTGGTATACGTTCATGGCAATCCTAACCTTGCAGCTTAAGCTATTTTAGTGATTGGGATGAGCCCAAGCACAAATCCTTATGAAAATTAACATGGTGTTAGAGCACTGCCTTAAGATACGAAACCTGTAAATGAGAAAAGGAAAAAGGAAAAAATAAATTGCAGGACCCGGGTGCTGTAGGTTTAAGAATACAAGTAATAGGAAACACACAAGCGTGGGCAAAATAAATTGGACTCAAACGATAATTGGACTAGAAAGATTGAAGGACCTGAGGCTCTTGAGAGTCAGTAAACGCAAGCCTACTCTGAATAAAATTGGACCCAAATGATAACTGGACTCAGGAAAGAGTCTAGTACAGTTACATTTGAAGGATGTAGGAGAGTAAAAGTCCCTCATCTAAAAGCTATAAGAAATATGAAGGCTATATAAGCTTGAGGCAATCCCAACCAGTAACCAGTTAGCTTAAATCTATTGCGGTGATATGGATGAGCCCTAGCACTTGCTCATATAAAACATTAATAATTTGTGTAGCAAAGTCCAAAGCTCTTCATTCCTTTTATGTTTGGGATGCAATTTCTTCTGCTTCGACACCCATTGGGAGGCTGAAATTGGGAGGTGTTATACTTTTGTTACCAATTCCATTAAACAGTTCATTATGATTGCCATAACAGTTCTGCCTTCTGCTTTTATGACAACTTCGGACAAATGGAATACAATGTAAATGCACTACACTCACTGATTTTGTATGTACTGTCTCATGGATGTTATATTATTTGCTGCAGATGTTATATAACATTGTATGATTCTCCTCCAAAGTCTGCAGCTGAGGAGGATGAAGATATGTCCAAGTTGCTTCCATCTCAGAAAAAGAAGATGAGGCAAAAGCAGAGAAAGGCAGAAGCGCGAGCTAAGAAAGTATGTTCTTTTCCAAAGCTGCTTCTGAACTTATTGTTGGAACCGTACTTACCTATTGATTTATTTTCCTTAGGAGGCAGAAGAAAAAAATGAAGAGTCAAGCACCAGTGGTGTATCGAAGTCTGGAAAGCGGCATGTAAAACCTGTTGATCCAGATCCTCGGGGTGAAAAGTTGTTGCAGGTTGGTGTTCAATGCCTGTAGTGCCTGCTGAGATTCACATTTTTCTTTTAATATCTGCATCTTGCTTGTTCTTAGATTCAAGATCCCCTGTTGGAAGCAGCAAAATACTTAAAGTTGCTTCAGAAAAACTCACCCAATTCTTTGGAGACACACCTGCTCGCATTTGAATTGTATATGAGAAAGCAGAAGATTTTGCTTGCCTTTCAGGTCTGCTTTAAAAAATAACTTAACTTTATCGAGCATCTTGTTCATTCCCATTTAATGTTATTTAGAAGTTGAAGCTGTCTTGCTATCTAAACACTGGATGCTAATTTGTGTAATTTTAGTTCATGTAGTATGTTGGTAGCTTGCTTCCTTTATAATTGTACAATTTGATGATAGTTCATTTGACTTGTAGGCTGTGAAGCAGTTGCTGAGATTGGATGCTGAACACCCTGATTCTCATCGGTGCTTGGTATGGTGTCTCTTTTGAATTTAGTGGATTAATGAAGTTTATGTTTTCAACATGTACAATCAAAATATCTGATGATCTGTACAGCAATCTATGGTGTTATTGTATTTCTCATTATCTCATGTATGTTTATTACATATCTAGTCTATCATCATATCTTACCTCCTCTTCCTCCTGTTTTTACCAACTTCCTGAAGAAGGAAAAAAAATCATTTTTCTGCTGTCTGTTGCAGATTAAATTTTTCCATAAAGTAGCGTCCATGAATTCTCCAGTGACTGACAGTGAGAAACTCATATGGAGTGTTCTAGAAGCTGAGCGCCCTACTATTAGGTTCTCATGTTTACCTCTTCTTTTTCATATTTTATGGGGCTAATGTATACAATAATCTTGATCCTGTTATTGATTAGATCTAACTCTTGTTTATATATTTTGTGTAGTCAATTGCATGAGAAATCTCTGTTGGAGGCAAACAACTCTTTCCTTGAAAAACATAAAGGTCGTAGTCAATGCTATTGTTGCAAGTTTGTGACTTATATTATCTTGTGTTCCTAGTGCTAATAGGATAAGTACTGCTAGCATGAGTAGCATGTTCTATGCTGCTGCTTGCTGTTCAGAAGGCTGGCTACTTAAGTCGGAATCTTATGATTTTTCACAAGTCATCTCTCTATTTCTTTGTTCTTTTGTTTGAGGGACGCATATGTGGTTAAATCTTGTTTACAATGTTTTCTTATTAGATGGCTCTCTTATTTGCAGATTCTTTGATGCATAGAGCTGCTTTTGCAGAAATGTTGTGCAATCTGGATCCCAACAAAAAGTCAGAGGCTGTAAAGTTGATTGAAGACTCAACCAATTATCTGGCACCAAAGTACTTATTTTTTATTTACCTTCTGTTTTTGTTTGTTATTTTCGAATCCATGTAATTCTATTTTATGAAACTCTCAACAATTTCCCCTGAACAGAAATGGAGCCAAGGGACCAGTCAAGGAGCGGAAACTTAAAGACTGTGTTGCAGTTCATAAACTTCTTGGATCAGTCCTTGATGAGCAGGATGCTGCATTGAGTGAGTATTAAATTTTAACCTAATTTTAGGTTTTGGTTTTGCTAAACATTCAATTGAAAAATGCACCTGAACACCTATATTTGGTGGCATTAGACTTGAAATGACCTTTGTGGGTGAAAGGTGTACAAGGATAATAACTGAATTTTATTAGTGCTCTTCATTTATCCAGATTGTCAAGGGATTTAATTTGGTAATTTTAAAAGTTCCTTACCCTATTGAGTTGTTTCTCTCTTTTCATCATCTCTGATTATTGTTGCTTAACTTGTAATGTAGCACTAAATAAACTTTTGCTTATCTTAGGTGCTCTTATTACATAATTAAGCACTTTAATCCCATGGTTTTCGTTCTCATTGCTCTAGAAGTAGGAATTATCTTTTAGTATTACAATGTATAGAAGGAACAAAAAAGCTATAAAACCTGTTAATATTATTTCATGATGGATTTTTATGTATCTATGGGCAATGTTATAATTTGCTTCTGGTACCTAAAGGTTTGTGCTCTCAATTGCAGGATGGAAAGCACGTTGTGCGGAGTGCTTTCCCTATTCTACATACTTCGAGGGCAGCTGTAGCTCTGCCTCTCCTAACTCGGTTTTGAATCAGATATGTAAGAATGCTGAAAATGGGAGTCGTAACTATGCAGAAGGTGCTCAAAATGCGAATTCCATTACATCAAATGGGAATTTAGAGGCATTTAGTAAACTCAACATTGGACAAAGTTGAATGCATAGATTGGAGCAAACAGAATCGCTTGTCACTTGGTCATGGAAACAAGTCTAGTTTTGACATTTTTCTGAATGGACCAAGTTGCAATTTGCAACTACAGGTCATACCGAGTTTTTGGAGCAAGCCATGGCAAGATCTGCAAGCAAAGTTTACTCATTCTCAACTTTAAAAGTCGTGTCTTCCGCAAATGTGTATAATTTTACGCCAATTACGTTTATAGGGTTGAATTTTTCATCTGTTCACCCCATTTTCCTTGATAAATGGTACAAGGCTCCAAGGATTTTCATCATCATTGTCCAATCTTATCATTTAAGGGTAGAGCCACAGGAATTTTTTTCAGGTTTATGGTTCTGGATCCAAGCCGACAACACATTATACCAAGAGCCTGTTGTACAATGCCTATTTTGTTTGGCTTATTCGACTATGTATAAACAATCACTGAAAATTTTGCATCTAGGTCTACATTTTTGACTAAGCTCTAGTTTCTGATGAATTTTATTTAGGTTATTTATTCTTGCAGTTGTACTGTAGTCATCTGTTGGAAACCATTGAGAGGGAACTGATTGGTAAATGACTTTTAATAAACATGCATTGAGAATATTTGTATTTCCAAAGTCAGTCATTTAGTTATGCTATTGCTTGCTCTTGTAAAGGATCATATATAAGCGATTGTGTGCAGTCTTATCCATTAAATATTCCGTTTGCCTTGTGCTTGATTATAAACGAGTACAATGCCTATGATTATAACAAATATATCATGAGTTATCAGGCTCCCTAATGATGAAGCGAAATCTCGTAGATGATTTTTTAAATGACGAACTCGAGTAGAAATATTTTTTGCAATTGATTTATTTGGAAAATCAGCTCCTCGTATTGAAACCACTAATGGTTAATTGTGCTTTTGTCCTTTATTAATTTGAGCTAAATAATTTGTATCAATATAAGAACTAAGTGATTAATGTGTCGTACAGAAATCAGATTGGATTTTTTTATTTAGGATCAAAATGAAATATATTTAGGGCCAAAATGAAACCCTCTTCCAACTCCTATATTTAGAACCAAAATGAATTAAATTTTATATTTAGGTTAATGGTAGCCTTGTTCAATGCTTCTGTGAAAGCTAAGAAAATTAAATATAGGTAAGAGAGAATTGTGGGGATGCTTACCAAAAGCTGAACCCTTGAAAAGGCTTTAAATTCAATGAAAACAAGCATTTCCACTAAAATTGCTACATATGTACATATGAAGAACCACCGCTAAATTGAATAAACTCAGAACATTTCACAAGAATGTCAAAAACAGAGGGAAACAGGCACATGGAGGTAGGTGAAGCACATTCTTAAACCCTTCCAAACGTAAATAAGAAAGCATCGTATGCTTGTGTTGTGGGACATAAGCAACCATCAATGACCCTATCATCAGCTCTCGCGTCAAGTGCACATCATTACGAAAACCATAAAAGTAGCAAATTCCAAATTTTGATGCAAACCTTGAAAACTCCAACTTCAGCTACCTAGCCTTGAAGAGAACTTTTGGATCTCTCAACACACAATATCGCCTAAACCTAACTGGAGTCCCCGGCTGAAGGAGACCCTTCACTGATCTTTCCGGCATCACTTTTACAAAGAGGGCACGATGCGTTTATCTTCAACCATTTGTCAACACACTCTACGTGGAAGAAATGAAGGCAGGGTAGCTCCCTAAGATCATCATTGTCTGCATATTTCGCCAAGCAAATGCAACAAATCTGTGGCGAACGTAATAAATCACATGAAACCTATATCAAATTTCGGACAAAAACATATCCAAAACTGTATTTATACATAAGGCATTCCCTGCATTATGGAAGCATCCTAATCATTAGGGCCCGGCTTGACATGCTGAAAGGACTTTTGATGGAATGAGAAGAGGAAAAGGAAGCGAATGGGACTCTGGACTTTAAAAGCCCATTCAAAATGCCCCCCAAAAAAACCAAAGCAATTCTGACCATTTTTGTTTGGTAGACTTTAGTGATAGAATGGGAGTTTTAAAATGAAAAGAAAGACTTGAATGCCATCATTATATAATATTTTTTTATGAATAAAACAAAAGACAGAATAAAAGAAAAAAAAAAGAAAAGGATCAGAAAAAGCTTCGGAGCTATGCGATGTCAGCCAAGAAGAAAGTGAAAAGGAGCAAGGTATGGATGATAGTGAACCGAAAACAAGCAGGTTTATGTTGGAGATGGAGGACGGACAGCGTAAGTAATGATGGTGAATGAGAAGGGGCAAAGTCAGAGGTGGAGCAGATTTCTGATGAAAGCACAGTGAAGGCATGAATGGTGGTGACCGACGTCAAAGGTTGAGAAGGCATGAAAAGAGAACGGGAAGGCAGAGCTTGAAAATTTGCTTTGTACATACAAGGGCAATTTCATCAAAAAAAATTAGGCTTCCCAGGACGACAATTCCAGTGCCCCCTCTCATGAACCCAGTTTCTGTTGTCTAATGAAATTTTTGCTTTCCTGGGAACTGTGCCCCACACACCAAACAAGGTAATCTTTGCCTCTCCCTCCCCCTTTTCCCTTTCCCAAGCCCAAAATCCAACAACCCAAACAGCCTCTGAGGCTAACTTGCTATAGATGCAAAGCTCTGTCCTTAAGATACTAGCATTTAGGTTCTACTCATCGATTATTTTCTCTCCATCATAACATAGACATCTATAAAACTTACAGCATCGTCTCCGGATATAACCCGCTCCTTTTCTGTCCCTGCAGCGAAGATGCCACCCTCATCTATAGCTGTGTTGACACCCTGATTGTCACTATTTTCAGTTTTCTTCACTTTGAACTTATAAATTGGCAGGGCATTGATGGACTCTACTGTTGCGCCTCTAGTTTGAGAAAAATCCTCCCGAATGCCTAGAACAGAAATTATGCAAGGTAGGCAGCAACAAATTGTTGCACATAGGATAAATGGCATAGCATATCCAATGCAGCTAAAGGTAAGAAACACAATACATAACCTGCAAAGGCCCATGATGTTTGAAGATATCAGGTACTGAAACATTAATGCAATTGTACAAAGTATTACGTTAAAAGTACCTATACAATTTTGGAGCATCGGAAGGAGAAGAGTGGCCTCCAAAGATCCACACATTGCCCACAACAAACCAAACTGCAAAGAAGCAATCTAAGGCCATTTTGAAATGATCTACTAATCCATTAAGCCTGCAATTTAGCAGCAAATTACAATAAAATCAGATGGGATTGACTTTTATATTAGCTTGAATTTAGCATTCAATCAACGAAGAGGAAATACTGCATGTATATATAACTTTTGAAAGTGTTGAACCAATTTCCCTTCTAAACAATGTCCACATATTCAAGATGCACAAGGGATTTAGTAGACGAGTTTGCTCATAGCTGAGTTCATATGATTCTAGGCTTCGACATGAACTGAAGTGACTGACAAAAAGTTTTAAATAAGTTTTCGTAGTGGAATTAACCAGTACTTATGCTTGAAGCTGACCACACTAACCAGTCAAAGATCAGGGAACTTAGCTCAGTTCATCTGGTTTGAGCTCATCATTCACGTCATCTAATCCAAAATTATAGCACCGCATGATCGATTTGGGCTTATCAGCGTTGTAAAAAGATAGAGCAAAAAATGGACTGATAAGGGCTTCTTAGCCGGTTGTAACACAAGAAAAATATTACCTATATTTACATACCAAAATAAATAACATAATTCACCTAAATTCTACTATTATTTTCACCAAATAATACACTACTAGGATAAAATGGGTGAAAACATGGCAGAAACATTTAAATACAGAAACTTTATAAGAGATAACAATATAAAAGAGGAGGGAACAAGAGATCCTCCTTCACAAAAGCACATTAAACGAGGGATTAAAAACCAAAAATAAAACCACAAGGGAGAATCATTAATTGACATATTACAGCAAAAGGGATGAGCAACACAACTGCTAAATCAAAAATTGGCATACCTAGAAAAAAACGCTCCTGGAATCCTAGTGTTTCTGGCAGCTGATTCAGTCACATGACGATTCTCCTCATCTGAAACATGAGCATTGGAAATGGCAGTGTATGAGCTAGGTAATGGATGATCACTTCCCGAAGATCCTTGAGATTGTTGAGGAGTATTTTGTTCAGTACTTTGATAATGGCTTCGATAACGCCAATATAGAATAGGAAGCGTGGCAACACAACCAGATGTATAACCCACAACCCATGCAAATAATGGGGCTTGCGGGTTTTCATTCCTCGACAATGACAAAACAACTATAGATGCTAAGATCTGACCCACAGTGACAACAAGCTCAACTGAAATCCATAGTCCAGAATTTAATGGATTCCTTCTTCGATGCCGATACCCATCCCCTCTAGTTGATGAAGAATTTCTAGAGTTTAATCTAGATGAGGAAGATGTCTGATGAGTAGGGTCTCGTGCACCACTGGACTGTTGATCTTCATTCTGCATTAGATGTATTTCAGGAAGTTGAGCAACATGAGATGAATGGGATAAAGCATCACCATTCCTTGTGATGTCAATTACGTGCTGATGGTGGCTTTCAGATTGCTCCATCAGCAAAGGATATCTGTCCGTTTGGGAGTTTCTATTTGGTTCTGGAGAGGTAACATCCATCTAAATCAGTCAACCAAAGTAAAAGGCAATAAGGCATAGATTGGTAGTAACAAGGTCTCCAACCTGCAGCTTCTCCTATTTTTCTTCCTGATCATGTATAATCCTGTTCTAATTCGCTGAATGATGTGCGCAAAGATCCCAGGCACACTTTGTGCACTTTTAAGGATCAACCTTTTATTATCCTGTTCTGTTCAATCAACCATAAACATAATCAAAATTTTATATATTAAAATTCTATTACAGGTCTCAAACTGATTCCAACAACATTAGCAATATCTTCAAAGTAAGAACGCCACAGAAAATAAATGTTACTCTTCATTTCCTTCAAGGCCACAAAATTGAGAAGATTGCTGTTGATAACAACTAACGAAAAAGCTTAAGGAACTCTGTTAAAAAAAACACTGGCAGTTGTACGATTGCAACAACCTTGTGACAATAATAATTCATTTTCAATGTTACAACACAAAGATCTTGTTCCAATATCACGGGTTTCAAAACAAGTAGGGAGGAGGAAAAATAAGGTGGGAGTATTATAGACGACTAAATAAAATGAAAAAAAAGAAGCTAAATAATCAGCATAGCTCGGAAGAACCCAACATCACCTGTGAAACTAGCATAAACATAACAATTTGAACCAAATCTTCATGCTTCTAGAAAGGACAGTGAATTGGAAAAAAAAAATTCTCAAACTAACAGAAACACAGTAAATCGGAAATTAAGTCCAACAAATAACATGAATTTCAAAGGCGCAGATTCAACATTTCATCTATCTCACCCAGGCAACACAGTGATCAAAATCCACCAAACAACTGACACCCCAAAAACCGATTAAATGGAACCGATATCTTAAAGCACCAGAGAAACTCCCCAAACTAAGCGGGGAAAAAAACAGTTCAGAGATCAAAACCATGAAACCCCCCACATCCCAGGTAAAAATTATCCTCTCTATTTCACTACAAGTAAATTGAGACATTCAGCGTGAAAGAGAAAATCTGAACCTGATTGAGCTGAATAAATTATTCCTGCAAATTGAGCGGGAGGATGTGAGAAGAGAAGTGTAGAATACTTCGAAGCTCAGTTCTGCTTCATTTTCTTAAAAAAAAAAAAAAATTATTTTTCACAGAAAAGTAGAATTGTAACGTCAGCCTTTTTCTGCTTTATCGCTTTAACCAAAGCGTCTGAGAGAAAGCGACGGAGTAAGAGTTGCGTAGTTGACATTGAACCTTTCCTGTTGTTGGATATATACCATATTTTTACATAAATTAAAATAAATATATTAAATGTTATAAAAGTAAGGAAATTTGATATAAGAAATAAAAGAATAAAGAATGAGAGAGAAAATAGGAAAGCAATCCAACTTTTATTCACTTTCTATGTTCTATCCATCCACAATGTCATGTACATAAGCATTATTTATAGGCCTCTAATAATGACATTCAAGAGTCACTTACAATTAATAGCATAATAAATACAGATGAATATACATTGAGACTCTTCGGATTATTCATGAATCTGATTGTACGATAATAATGGTGAGGGAAGTGAAGAGTCAATGGACATCCACATAATTAATATATTTATAACACTCCCCCTTGAATGTCCATTATGAATGTGCCTCATTAAAAACTTTAACTAGGAAAAACCCAGTCGGACAAAAACCTAACCAAAGAAAAGAGTACACTATTCATTGATATATTATCCGGAGCTGCCTCATTAAAAACCTTTTTAGGAAAATCCAGTGGGACAAAACCTAGAAAAGGGAAAAAGAGTATAACGTGTATCGACTCCCCTTTATGACAATATCACTTGAGATCTCGTAATTTGTGAAGATCAATGCCATGGATAAGCTTTTAAAAAATTGCACATAGAAAAGATTTGGTTAATAAATCTGCAAGATTCTCATTAGAATGGATATGTTGGATATCAATTTCACCATCCTTTAAAGATCACGTGTGAAGAAGAATTTTTGGTGAAATATGTTTTGTTCGATTACCCTTGATGTATCCTTCCTTTAGTTGGACAATATATGCAGCATTATCCTCATATAGGATCATCGAGATCATTTTTCCCGAAGATAAACCACAATTCGTCCATATATGATGTATCATTGACCTCGATCAAACACATTCTCGACTTGCTTCATGGATTGCTAGAATTTTAGCATGGTTAGATTATGTAGCTGATATTGATTGTTTCATAGATCGCCATGAAATAGCTGCACCTCCACACGTAAACATATAGCCAGTTTGTGATTTACCATCATGTGGATCAAACAAATATACATTATCTGTATAACCAACCATTTCGTACTTGGATTTATTTGAGTAGAATATCTCTATGTCCATAGTGCCTCTGAGATAACGAAGAATATGTTTAACTCTGTTCTAATGTCTTCGTGTTGGTGAAGAACTATATCTTGCTAATAAATTAACTGCAAATGATATATCAGGACGTGTGTAATTAGCAAGATACATTAGTACTTTATAGCACTAAGATATGGTACTTCTAAACCAAATAGTTCTTCATCACCTTCTTCACTAATTACTCGAGGTTTGAATGGGTCTTTATCACGTTGTAAAAACCTCAACCATTGGAGTACATAATGGATGTGATTTATCCATATAAATACGTTCTAGGATCTTTTTGTATTAAGTTTATTGATATACAAATATCCTGTTTTTTATGTACTCAATTTGTAATTCAAGACGGAATTTCGTTCTTCCTAAATTTTTCGTTTCAAATTATTTCTTTAAAAAATTAATTGCCTTTTGTAAATCTTCAAAACTTCCAATGACGTTGATGTTATCAACATAAACAATAATTATGGCGAAATCAATTTCTGATTTTTCATAATGATGCATGGGCATATAGGATCATTTATATATCCTTCTTTCAACAAATATTTACTAAGACGATCATACCACATACGCCCTTATTGCTTCAGGTCATATAGGGACTTATTCAACTTGATTAAATATTGTTCTCAAAAACTAGAATTCAATGTTTCCGGCTCTTTAAATCCTTCAGGGATTTATGCTTCTGGCACTTTTAGTCATTCAGGGATTTGTGCTCCTGGCATTTTTAGTCATTTAGAGATTTGTGCTTCCGGCACTTTTATTCCTTCAGGGATTTGTGCTTCTGACACTTTTAGTTTTGCCTTAATGGCATTTTTCCATAAGGGTCGATCTTTTCTCTATTGGCATTTACTAATGGATTTTGGCTCATGATCCTCCTTATTATTAATCATTACATCATATGCTATATTATAAGCAAAAATGTCGTCAACGTTGACTACATTTCGAATCCATCGGATTCCATTAATAAAATAATTTATTGATATCTCATTTTTTACATATGTCAGGTACCTATGTCTCTTCTGGGACTACCACATTCTCTTCTGGATATGACTCTTCTGAAGCTATTATCTTTTCTTGATTATCCTCGATTTGACCATCTACATTTTTAAGTTCCTTTTTTTTCGAGGATTTTTATCTTTGGAACCGATTGGTCTTCCAAGCTTCAGGCGTGATTTGGACTCATTCATAATAAGTTGTCCTTCAGGGACATTAATTCTGATAGAAGCATTGGCAGCTGGGATATGTGAATTTATTACTCTTTTTAGGTCAATAAATGCTTCTGGTATTTGATTAGCTAAATTTTGTAAATGAATTGTCCTTTGAACTTCCAGTTCATATTGTTTTATTCAAGGATCAAAATGAGCCAACGATATTTCATTCCAACTAATCTCTTGACCCAACTACTTATTTTCTCCCCCTAATGCTGATGAAACTAATTCATCAAATGACACTCGGCAAACTATGCCAACATATATTCATTGGGTTTTAAATGCATATATATTACATACCAAAAATAGGAAATATTAGGTTTTTGATCAAAAGCCTTTGCAATGGGGAAATCTTTCGATAATTTGCTGGTATCATGCGAATTAACAGTGCTAAATAAAAAATGGCTAAGCAGAATATGGGAGATTATATCTTGTGTAAAAAAGTTGCAACCATTTAACCAATCATTCTACTAACCCATTTTGCGTGTGAACATGAATTATAAGATGTTCAACATAAAGTCCAAGGGATATGCAATCCATATTAAAGCTATTGAAGTAAATTCATTAGCACTATCAAGATAGCCTTTTGTAATCGATAATCAAGATAATATACTCTTAACAATTCATAGTGTAAAGAATCTTGCAAACTTCAGGTTGCAAGAAGATAATAAACAGATGTGAGACTATTTAGTTGATGCATCAGTTAAAACCATATGGTAGCTAAATGGTTCACTATGTGAGTTTATCGTTCTATAAATATAATCCTTAATCCGTTTCAAGAATCTGAAAGATTCACATTATATTTAACTTTATGAGGAAATTAATATATTTCCCATTGGAACATGCTGTTGGGATTAGAACATACACGCAGCAGAATTTAAAATTTTCTAATCTCAAATACGAATCTGTCAAAGAAGTTTAGATCGAGGAGATGAAGGCGTACATTTTACGTTTTGAGATTGTCCCTTCCTTTGCATCTGGGTCTCTTCAAACTCTACAACCTTCCGTGCTCTTGCTTCCGATCACGAGGAGCCAACGTTCTTTCAATCACCTCCCTCTACTAGTATCCACACGAACAGTTTCCAACAATAGCAACGTGCTAGTGCCTCTTTTGTTTCACTCTCTCTAGGGTTTCGTGACTCAAGAGCGAATTCAAATTCAAAATGGAATACATCTTCTATTCACGAGCATTTATATTTATAAAGCTCATAGAGTGCATCATAATCAAGGATTAATCTTTTATTAATCTTGAAAAATTTGAATTTTAATTTCAAAAGGATATTCTAGATCTTAAAATTTGGATTTCAAAAGATATTCTAGTCTTGAAATTCGGATTTCAAAAGGTATTCTAGATCTAATCTTGAAATTCGAATTTCAAAAGATATTCTAGATCTAATCTTAAAATTCGGATTTCAAATTCAAAATGTGAAATTCAAATTTTTGCAAACTTAATTTGGATTAAATTGATCTGATCAAATCATATCCATTTAATTAATATAAATAATGAGCCAACAGATTTAATTTATCTTTATAAATTAAATTGATGCTAGTTATTTAATTTATCAAATAAATTAAATTAATACACACAAATATTATTTACATAATATTGTGCAATTTCGAATTTCAACATACACACACATATATTTAAAATTTAAATAAACCCTAAAAATAAAGTTTATGTTGGGCTGTTCTTGCGTGCGACCCTGTAGGCCCATGTAAAGTTGGCAATGGGTTAATCTCACCATAAGCCTAAAAGTCGCAAGTGGTCTCTAACAAGACATTACGACTACCCAAATCATACGGGAATCGTTAACACGACGTAACCTTTTATGCAACCACATCACGTCCCTTTTGTCACGTGATATCTCGATCAAGGATAAGGCATGGATGACGTCATCCTCCTATTCCCGACCATTACTTTCTCGATCCCTGAGTAGTTAATCAAAGAAATGAAAACCCCTTTTCGTTACAGCATGACCATACATTTCTCAGACTCACTTATCGAAGGGCCCAGTAATATCTTTCAACTAATGCAAGGGACAAATCTCATCTTGATTACTCACATTCCTTCACATGAAAACCCCTAAACCCAATCATAGCCTTTATCATCACCCGGTCAAAGGTGACTTTTGACTAGGTCAAAGCTTAATGATTCTCATGTAGGAATCCATGATGATCTTAGGTCGAAGGGCATTGTGACGTGATTACATATGAGATAAGATAATGACTTAATTTATATAGCTTTCTCATAGCGGGTCGGTCAAGCACCTTGTACTCTTACAAGTACCTATGACTTTGACTTGTATCTTCATACCTTATCAAAGTCATAGTGGTTTTGCTTTATCTATGGTCCCACATAGATAAATGACCAGGGACATTTAGGACAATATTCATAATAAACACGCAAAGTTTATGATAATTAAATGGAGAAAATTCATTAAAAAAAATAATATGCGAAGTATAATAATTGACCCTAAGGCAAAATTTCCAACACATGCAACATATGAGAAATAGTGGTATCTATTTACACTTCAGGGTATATCCACATTTATTCTCAATAATCTCTCGCATCATAATTGAACCGGGATGGTCTAATTGGTTACGACCAACATTAAATTCGTTAGTAAACTTCTGGTTTACATTGACAAACGAATGGTTTGTATTAGTAAACTTCTGGTTTACTATCTTATGACACACATTAAATTCATCAGTAAACTTATGGTTTACTAATGCATGTCAAACATTAAAATCATCAATCTCAGTAAACTTCCGGTTTACTGTCATATGCTTTTAAATATGATTAATGCTTATATACAAAACTAGAGAAAAATGTAGAAAATGTAAAAGCAAATAGATATAAAACCAATAATAAAATAAATAAGGTTAATAGTGGAAGAATATACATGCATATGCGCACACCCGTATATATAATTATATAAGTTATATATTTATATACTTATAGTGTCATAAGTATAATAATAATAATAATTAAATAAATATAGCTTCTGGCTATTTGCGTTAAGAAAAAATATATGGCATTCACTGTACGATATTAAAATAAGAGATCAAGATTATATAACTTCTTGTTATATAATTTCTACTTCTATTTGATATCTATTTCCATGGATATTATGAAATTTAATAAGTTTGTTATAAATTGGCTCTTCCAGAGCTTTCAATGCAAATCTAATTTATTGATTATGCCCATATATTACTCATCTTCAAGTGGAGTTTAAAGGCATTACGATTATGACCACGGCCACGATTGTAGCCATGTCTACGACCTATTCCATGTCCACGGCCATAAATAGATTTGTTAGATACTACATTTACTTCTGGGAATGGATTCGAGCCAATTGGACAGGATTCATGATTCTTTTATAAAAGCTCATTATTTTGTTCAGCCACAAGGCGGTGAGAAACTAATTAGGCATATTTCTTAAAACCTCTTTCACGATATTGCTACTTCAGGAGCAATTTTAATGAGCTTTTTGGAAGGATAACCATATTCAAGTGGTCATATATTTACTTTACATTGATCCAAAGAAAAGTTGATTTTTATGGTGGTAGAACATAAATCAAATATTGAAAATAAATATGTCTTTCCGATAATATTAAGAGTCACAAACTTAAATTTACCAATCATAGTTTAGATTAAGATGATAAAGGAAATTCTTAAAATATGAAATGTAATAAAACAATACAAAAACTTATGTTTGACAATTAAATTCATGCCTCCATGACAATTAAAACTTAACGGCTTCGGGCCATTTTTATTCTCATGACTTCAGGCCAATCAATCAGATCAGGATGAGAAATTAATGCCATATAATTTCATAATAGAAAATCAAGACTATACGACTTCTGGCCATTTAATAATATAAAGAATAAAAGTTATATAGCTTTTGGCTATATAATCTCATAATAAAAAATTAAGAATATATGGCTTATGGCCATCTATCAACAGGATAAAGGTTGCATATAGCTTCCGGCAACATAAAAATGCATATGGCTTCTGGCCATATTAATAATAGCAATATAATATATATATATATATATGAACTTATAAATGAGATTATAATAAGAAAGCAATAATAATATCTAATACAAGTTATGGAACCTGATATAATAAAAAAATTAAACTTTATGGCTTCAGGCCATTTAATTCTCATGACTTTAGGCCATTAATTCTAAAATAGGGAATTAAATTATATAACTTTTGGACATATAATTTTATAATAGAAAACTAAGGCTGAATGGCTTCTGGCCATTTAGAAAATAAAAATTTATGACTTTTAACCTTTTATCTTCAGGATAAAAATTGTATATAACTTCTGGCCACAATATATAATATAAAATGTATATGACTTGTGGTCATATACCTTAGAATCAAATGAATATGACTTCTTACCATATTAAAAGAAATATGAAGAATAAAATGAATATGGCTTCTGGCCATACTAAGAGAAATACGACTTTTGATCATATAATTTCTTGATATAAAATCAGATATATGTAAAGCTTTTAGCCATATAAATAATGGGCTTGTTTGGATAGCTCGTTGGGAGAACGGACACAGATTCCAAGGTAAATATGTGAGAGAAATTTTATCTTGGTAAACACATGAATGGATTTTGATTGCTCAAACGGGCTAACCAAACAAGCCTAATATATATATATAAGAACTTGCAAATGATATTATAATAAGACAAACAATAATAATATCTAATCCAAGTCATAGAACCCGATGTTTAAAACAATTGGTAAAAAATTCACTTTAATTCCATATAGTGGCTAAGATTATCCTAGATAAATTGATATTAAAAAAAAGGTGCAGTAAAAGAAAATAAATGAAATCATTAATGTAACTACGGGGGAAGTATACCTCCAGAACAATTGTGCCGATAACGTGTTATAAAAGTAAGGGAATTTGATATAAGAAATAAGAGAATAGGAGAATGGGAGAGAAAATATGAGAGCAATCCAACTCTTATTCATTTTCTATGTTCTATCCATCCACAATGTCATGTACATATGCAGTATTTATAGGCCTCTAATAATGATCTTCAAGAGTCACTTACAATGAATAGCATAATAAATACAGATAAATCTACATTGATACTCTTTGAATTATTCATGAATTTGATGGTATGGTAATAATGGTGAGGGAAGTGAAGAGTCAATGAACATCCATATGATTAATATATTTATAACATTAAAAAAATTATCCCATTTTAAAAAAATTGTTAAACGTGATTTTTTAGCTATCCATGGAAAGTCCCATCATGGTGAACCAATAATTGATCAACGGTGGAAAATTAACAGTAACGTGTCTAGAAATATGTGCCTAATTTTTTCCTGGTCATAAAGGACGTGAGAATTTTGATTATGACACATCAATTATATTATTTCATGTACAGACGAATTTTCAAAATTATTTTCTGTGACTGAGTTTTTATTTGAATAAATTTTAAAATAATTTTTTACCACAACCAGTGAGTAAAAAATCATAAAATTCAATTAGCATAACGTCTCATGTATTTTATGTGAAGAGTAATATTTTTTTTCATTATTTTATCTATTTGATTATGGTACGAGAATATATTATAATCCAAATCTTAGATCTCGGCTCTGAAATATTGTCAGCCACTGAAATTAATAAATGCAGATCGGACTTTGTATCGCATAAAATGTAAAGGATAGCGAGAAAGCAGAATTTCAGTAACCAGGAATAAAAAAGATATAATTTTGGACGAATTTACATGTTTATTTTTAAATAAAAGTTTAGCAAATACTTAGTGGAAATTATATTTTTTTAATTTTGTGTTATTTAAGTTAAAAAACAGTATCCAAATTATGATATTTGCAGGCAAAAAAATTCAGATAAAATATGATGATTTTTATTTTATTTTTTTATAAAGATACCACGTCTTTTTCGTTACATGCGTTAGTTCAATTCATTAACTCTATTAGTTTGAAAAAAATAAAAATATATTAGCAATATTTCTAAAATAATATGTATTAATTAAAAACTAGACAGAAACGTATTTCATTTGCTAATTTTATTTCTCAATGTATATGCCAAACCCCAAATCATTTAACTCATCTAACAACATATTTAATATTTGAATTTTTCACATCAAGTCTCGTGTGGAGCCTATAATTACATATTAATTGTATTATCCATATTTTATATAATAATACAGCCTTTTTTTCATAATTTTCATAAGGCAGGCCACTCGTTTGGAATAAAATTCTAAAAATGGCAAATACATTTTAGGCATTTGTAATGCACAAGGAAATCAATGCATTTTCTAACAAAAAAAATCAATTGTTTTACCTAATTAGATCGTAAATTAAAGTGTCAATAATGATCTTATTGTTTAGTGGTATACATTTTTTTTTCTAGAAATAAAAAGTCACAATTTCGATCCTGCCTATAATCTCTAACCTGTCACCACTCTAATCACAAAAGGAAAATTGTGAATATTATGACTGATGAAGGTGAATTGATGCACATGGATTTCAAGGCCCATCTTCTTCTACAATGGGCCACAATATATAAGTACTGGGCCAGTAGAATGTAATCCAGGCCCAAATCAGAAAGGGTACAGTGGCTCACAACTACAAGGTGTGGATGGAGAATTTGGGAACATGTCACACCCGTGCTTGTAGCCTCAAGTAATGCTTCGTTTGGTAAACATGAATTGATTTTAGTTGAAATGGAAATGGATATAGATATATAAAAAAGGAGGGGCAAAAAAATCAATTACATGGAATTGAATACAATTCCATAGGTTACATCATGGAAATCATTTCTACCCATTTTGAATTCCATTTCAATTTCCACCTCTCAATTCCATCATACCAAACATAGGAAATGAATTTTACTTTCCAATTCCATTATACCAAACAAGGCATAAAGCATCCCGAGAATCACCACAAAACCATGTTCATGTTATTACAATCGTCGAGCCTTAGCTCCCTCCCACTCTTCTTGTATCTGCCTATTGGGAAAGCGGTGTAGAAGGGTTTTATGATTTACAAAGTAAATATATGGAAAAAAAATTATTTCGATTTACAGAACAACACTGTTAAACGTACATTTAGGGAGGTCAAACGCTCTCCCAAACATGCATTTTATAAAAAAAAAAATTGGTTTAAGAAGCATTGGGGATCCTAAATTTATTTTTCGTGAATTTAATACCTTAAAATATGTTTACCCTTACTCAGCATTTTAAGTTTAGTATGCTCTTTGTTGATGAGAAGAATATTGCAAGAACAAGAAAATATTTTAAGTTATTAAAAATTATTTTAGAAGTGCTATTAGAAAAAAGAGATAATATTTGAGGGTGATAGATGTAAGTTTTTTAGTTGTAAGTATGAGAAATTGTTGATACCTTATTTTGATGATAACAAAAATTGTGTTAAAAGATTATAAAATGAGTTTTTGAATCACAAGTTTTAAATATTGATTCAGTCCTTCTTGAAATTACTCGAGTTTTTTGACAAAGTGTTGATAACACTCGAGCAGTGGAATTCAATACTCGAGTGATGCATGTTTTAAACTTAAGAAATTTGAACACTTCCAGCTAACACTTCAAGTATTGACATGAAGTATTGTTAATACTCGAGTGTTGCAAAAGTAGCACTCGAGTGTTGGCTGTGCTGTCAGCCAATACTGGAAGTGTTACCTGACAGTGTTGAGAAAAATGGTCAACACTCGAGTGTTGAATTTCATCACTCGAGTATTGGCAATACTTTCAGCCAATACTTGAAGTGTTGACTTAAAGTGCTTTCTAAAATATCAATGCTCGAGTACTAGAAACCTAGTGCTCGAGCATTGGCTCTGCTGTCAGCCAATACTTGCAGCATACACTCAAAGTATAGTCTAAAAACTCATTTTCAAAGCTCAGTGCTCGAGTGTCATTTTCCAACACTCGAGTATTGACAATACTTTATGTCAATACTTGAAGTGTTAGCTGTAAGTGTTCAAATTTCTTAAGTTTAAAACATGCATCACTCAAGTATTGAATTCCACTGCTCGAGTGCTGTCAACACTTTGTCAAAACACTCGAGTAATTTCAAGAAGCACTGAATCAATATTTAAAACTTGTGATTCAAAAACTAATTTTATAATCTTTTAACGCAATTTTTGTTATCATCAAAACAAGGTATCAACATTCTCCCTCTTTTTGATAATGACAAAACCAAAAATCAGAAATTCTAAAGATTATATCAGATCACAGAGTTCATAAGCATGGAAGCATTTAAAGTATGATTGAAACAAAATAATTCATTCATAGTAAACTTAGTCAAACACAACAAGAGTACAAAAGCAGTTAAAAATAGAAATTACAAGAAATTTAAAATAAGAAAAGACATATTCTGATTTCTTCTCCCCCTTTTTGTCATCAACAAGAAGGGTCAGTGGGAGGGAAAAGGAGGAGCATCAGTGATGGCTGTGGGTGCATCAGGCTGAGAATCTGCACTGATGGGCTGAGGATCAACAGAGGGAGCAGGGTTTTCTGAAGGAGGTGGTGAGGAAGCTGAAGGAACAGGAGTGGGTTGAGGATCTGGTTGAAGAAAAGATGATGTGAAGTCAATCATGGTCATGACTGCTTCAGGTGAGGGATCCTCAAGTGAATGAGTTTGAGTAGGAGGTGGAGCAGAAGTGGAAGTTTTTGACTCTCTGATGAAATCCTCAATGGCAAGTACTCTTCCATCCAACCCTGTGACCTTGTTCTGCAACCCATCAAATTTCTCCACAACTTCAGCCTTGAAATGAGACAGTTCCTCAACCATCTTGTGAAGAGCAACTTCAAAATTCTTCCCACTGAAGAAATCATTAGCAGCCTTCAAAATAGTGCTCATGTAAGTCTGTGATTGAGTCTTGAAGCTATCCACAAAAGTCTCACTCATTTTGCCAAATTCAGTCTCCATGAAGTGCTGGATGGTAGCATGGGCAAATGAAGGAGCAGAGGTAGGCTGAGGAGGGGCAGAAGATTGAGCCTCATCTTGTCCTTGAGAGGCAGCAGAGGTAACTCTTCTCTTTCTCTGTTTGGCTTGCACTGGGGGATTTTCAACACTTATGTTCATTCTCCTGAGATGAGTTTCTCCAAACATAGTTGGCTCAACTATTTTGTCAAGAATGTACCAAATCTTGAGACTTTTCAAAATAAATGAAACCAGAGAGAGATATGGTACAGTCATCCTTTTGGAGCCAAAGTGCACAAACCTCCACATTTCATCATAAACCATCTCTCCAACATTTCTCTTTTCCTTCTTCAAAATTCTAGCCATATTAACATAGTTTATGGATGCAAAGTGAGTGTAATTTCCACTCTTATTCACTATACATCTAGAGTAGATGTAGTGAATGACTCTCTATAGGGGTGGCATGGTTGATGGATCAAAGGCAAGAATCCTAGAAAATGTTTCCCCAAGCCTCAACAGTTCAAAAATTTCATCATTTGTTAAGGTGGATAGAGATTCATCAAACTCAGTAATCCTTAGGAATCCATTCAGAATCTTAGAGGTAATAGTGATTTCTTTGTTCCTCATTGATGTTGTTAATGAAATGGATAAAACTTCTCCACCATGATCTGTTCTAATAGAAACAATAGACATACCTTTCTCATTTTGGACCTTTTTGGTAAATACAGAAAATAACTCAAAAGTTTCACTTTTTGAAGCTAAGAATATAGTCTAAGTGAATCTTGAAAAATCATCGACAATCACTAGAGTATATAAATTTCCTCCTAAGCTTTTAACTCTAGCGGGATCAAAATTCATCGAGTGCTACTTTTGCAACACTCGAGTGTTGACACTTTTTATAGTACTGTCAAGTAACACTCCAAGTGAAAGCCTCCAGCAGAAACAACACTCGAGCACAGTTTTTCCAGCACTCGAGTGTTGTGACTTTTCACTCAGCACTGGAAGCCAACACTGCAAGTATTGTCTGCCTGCATTATCAACACTCGAGCACCAGCTTTTCATCACTCGAGTGTCGAGCTAAAAAGTTTCACTGTTCATCAACACTTCATCTCAATACTTCCAGTATTCACTTCCAGCATTGCCAACACTCGAGTGTCATTTTCTCATCACTCGAGTATTGTAATTGGTCATAGTTATTTCTCATCACTTGCACTGAATACTCGAGTATTCCTAGAAAGTATTATCAACACTCATGCATTAGATTTTGTCACTCGAGTATTTGACCTTTTTCAAAACACTTTCACTCAATACTCGAGTACTTCATCAAAGTGTTAAGCTTTTATTTGAAATCTTTTGAGCAACACTCGAGAACTAAAATCTTTCACTCGAGTACCAGCTCTCTCCCTCTTTCTGACATACTCCACCTACACTTTTTACCTACTTTCCTTATCTGTGCAACGACATTTTGAATCTTAACTGCTGTCATAAATGCAGCAGATTGAAACATTAAATAGGAAAGAAAGCACAGGCATGGTCCAAGACTTGGAGTTCTTAACGTTCTTCTGCAAACTTCAACCTCGACTGAATCAAAAGCATTAAATGTCATTAATGCAGAAGCAATTGGTCGTTGATGAGAGCAACGGTTATTGAATACAGTCTAACGGACAAATCATCAAGATTTAACTATAAAAGGACAAGCATTCATTACAGAGATAAGAAGAACTACACCGAGTATTTAAAGTCTGCATTTACTACGCTTTCTCTGTAAATCTTCATTTATACTTACTGAGCTTCATTATTAGCTACCTACTCTTTTGAGAGAGATATTTAAGGCAGAAACACTTTGTAAATTTGTGAGATTCTCAAGGAAAGGGCCTTGAGTAAAATTGGGCGAACGTGAGTTAGGAAACAGAGAGTGTCATATTCTATTTTATTGAAAAGAAAAAGGGGGAGTGATTCACAGGTTGTAAAGGCTTGAGAAGCCTTATCTGTTGCTGATAGTGGATTTGGAAATTTCGGGAGTGCCCTGAGAACTGGACGTAGGTCAAGGAGACCGAACCAGGATAAGCTCTTCGTGTTCATATTTTTCTTCACCTTCTGTGTCTTTAAATTTCCTTTTCTGTGAAGTTTTAAATTGTGTTAAAAAATTTTATTAGACCAATTACCCCCCTCTTGGTCAAATTCTATTATAACAGAAATAAGGGTAAATTCTTTGGGTATGTATTGAATTAATCCTTTTATGATTTCCTTTATGAAGCATAATGATATTGGTACAATTTAATGATAAGCCATGAGGTCAAATATTCACCATGATCATTTAAAAAATAATAAATTTACAATACATTAATGGATTTTAACTATTTTTAACCTTTTATAGAATTTGCTTTTTTAATTTTAGTTCTAGATAATTGTGCTTTGCATCGATATTTTTTAGAGGAGAATTACCTAGAAGTTCCAAGTAAGGGAATGTATTACAAAATGGTTCTAATAGGTTGTAAATGGTAGCTCATTCACTTGTAAATTGTGCTTCTCGACTTGTCATTAACAATTTCTTAGAATCATTTTGTAACACATTTCCTTACTTGGGACATCTGGATAATTTTTCCTATTTTTTATACAATATTGTGCGTCAATTAGAGAATCAAAGAGCAAGCTTTTAATTGGGCCGTGTCTGTGAAACTGTATGGCCCATGAGTATTTTGAGAAAATATTGTTTTGTGATAACTGAAACATGCATTATATATATGTATATATATAAAATAATTTGCAAGAGGTTAGATGTAGCACAATATGTTTACTCCCTCACAGCAGAGAATCAACATTTGAATCAGGTGTCCACGTTTAATTTTTGACAGTATCTTGAATATAATTATTTCTTTTTTTCTGTGAATGAATATGATTATTTACGGTAGAAAGATAACTAGAGAATCACATATGTTGTTAAATTATTGTTTTCAGCCTTAGATGTCATTTTCCTTCTCTTTATTACTTTTTTGTTGTTGTTTTATATGTTAAATTTCTTTAATACCCATCATAAATCTTAAAACGTACCTTAAAAACAATATCTTTTATCTCTTAAGAAAATTTGTTTCAAAATTCAAATCAATCCATATCATGTATGTCTCGGTATCATGAATAACAGATAAAAGAAACTCTAAGTAATTCCATTTTGTTTTGCCAGAACCTTTTTTATCTAAGTTTCAATCTTACATTTTTAGTGACTTTATATATTCATATTGTAAAATAACATTTATAAGAAGTTCAATCAGGCTACTCTGTTCAGCTCCCATCCCTCCAAGTTCAATGCACCAAAAAAAATGAAAATTTTCTAAACCAGTATTTTCTGTGGTACTTTTATAAAGAAACGGTTTAATTAGAAGATTTCTTTGTTCCTTACCATAATTTTGTTTTCAAAATTTATCAAAATATTTCTGCATGATTTTCAACGAATACCCTCCATAATTATGTGTGTTTGAAAACGCGGTAAAGAAGTACTTTTAAGCAAGTCGAAGTAAATATGTGAAGGACATTATCTTGTTTTATGAAAAATACTGTTGAACATATATTTTTGGAAACGTTGTTCCAAACAAACCCTTTAACTATCTTTCTCTCATAAATATTTAAGTATTTTTGTTTAAGTCGTACGTATGAGATGAAATTCTCACATATGGTTCTCAAATGGGATAGTTCCTTTAGTTTAGCCATCTCAATAAAGTCTCTTATATTAGGAAGAGAAAATTGAGCATGAACTTCTATTAACAATATTTTGGATAAAATAAAAGCTTCTAACTAATTTCAACTATATGTACTCTTAATTCATGAGATTCACTTAACAATTTCTTATAAACAAGATCACAAGAAATACTAAATACAAATATTAGTAAAATGCTCCTTGAAAGCCGGACTTAATCAAACCATATACAGTGAATTCATTGATAAAGATAATTAAAAAAAGTTCATGAGGCATTAGTCCCAATAAAATGATTAATGCATCAACATAAACCCTAATTAGAAAGTGATAAGGTGATGGGGACGAATCTTTGACAGTAGAAATGGGTGGTTGAGAGAAAAGACTCTTGTGAATGTGTAGTGTGGGAGAAACAATATTGAGGATCACGTGTGAGTTTGTGTGGAAGTCTATACGAATATATTGTGTGGATCCATGTCTTGTCCTCAGGAAACATATGCTCGGGTGGCAAGCAACACTTTCTTTCATCAACTACCTCTTCTATATGGCTTTATACATAATTATCAGGAACAGCCAGTATTAAATTGTCAGGCTAAATTCAAGTACTGTCAAATCTAAGTAAACACATACACATATATAGTTTTATAGAAAATTTACCATTAGATAAGTAACCCAATTAATGAACAAAATGTTTTAAAATATGAAAACATCACCATTATGTCCTAACAGTAGTTAGTCCGGTTGTTATTGACGATCGGTGAGGTTGTCAATGACAACCGAATCAACTATTGCTAGGATTTGATGGTAATTTTATCAATATTTGTAACATTTTATTTATTAATTCCTCTATTTGGGATTTGATGGTAAATTTTCTTAGTTTTATTACTGTGGTAATTTTATTTTTCTTTCGCAACAAAACCTATTTAATTTTTCACTTGGTCTATGATTTTATATGATATGACTATTAGGCATTCAATATTGATTATCAAACGAAATTTAAGCATTGTAAAATCTAAATTAATATATTAATTGTTTCACTAGCTAGCATGGTTTCCTTTTCCTTTCACAATAAGAACCTATTCCATTTGGTAGTTGTTCTATTGCTTAATGGCACAACCATCAGCCGTCAGGAATATATTCAGAACCAATTAACAGATTAGATTCAAGCATTATTGTCATATCTAAAATAAAGATATACAGTTAACACGGTTTCCTTTTCCTTTCACAATAAATTAAAACCTATTCTATCTTGTATTTATTCTATGTTTTTATGGTATAATTGCGAGGAAATTACTATAAGATTTCCAAGGAAAGAGTGTCATCACTAAACGTTTCTAATGACAAGTGAGACGCATATATTTATTATCATTTTTTATTCCGAAACTTGTAATTGCATGTTTATAAGTTATTATTGGACTTTTGGATAATTGAGTCTGTTCCTTGAGACATTGGTAATTCTCCCTGTAATTATTAGTTACTAAATCCAAGTATTGTCATATATAAATCAAGATATACTTTCATTATCATGATTTTCTTTTTCTTTCACAATGTTCGAACTGTCAATCTTGCTTAAAACTTAAAAAATTTCTGTTGCTTGACCTGACCATGCATCATATGTTCCCTCTCCATGGATTTTAGTTAGGAGCAGTACTTGGGTTTGTTTGTGTCCATTCGTTTGCCTAGCAAGCACCTTCAATTATACCTGGCCCCAGCATTTTAGTTTCTAACATTTTGTATAATACTACCAACAACATATGTAGCAAAAATGGCCCTTTTTTGTTCTTCTGTGTCTTCTATGTACACTGCTACTTGCAGATTCTCCATGTTCTTTTGCTCAACAACTAGATCGATGTGACAACATGATCCGTTTGAGAACCTAGTAGAGAAGTACTTTTATGCAAGCCAAGGTAAATATTTGAAGAAGATTATCTCGTTTTACAGAAAAACACTGTTGATTTGAGCTTTTCCAAACAAGCACGCTATACTTTTCAAGGGTAGATTTTAAGCATAATTAATTTAGACACTCTATTACGAGAGTAAATATTAATTTAAACCCAAAATACGAATAATTTATCACGATAGAAAAGTTCCAAACCAGTCATAAAACGTTAACCATGATTTGAGCACTATTTGGAAACAGCACCGAATGTGTAATGGTGTTTGATCTAAGCTCGTTCTGAGGACTAGGATTTGTCCGACTCCGATAGATTTTTAACTAATTTTCAATCTTATTTTCATGGTTCTTGAATCATTCCTAACTCATACTTACTAATTCGATCAAAATTTTTTTAAAAAAACGAAAACTAGGGTGTTACAAATCAAATTAGTGATGCAGTGTGTACTGTTACAGATTCCAAAGGTGCACTGATTTTTTTTTTTCAATGGATTAGTTTTAAATGAAATCAAATAAAATATCATTTTGAAGATTTGCCATATCCAAATTGATATGGCCGATACCCTGCATTTGACCTAATAGAAATTCTTTTCGATATGCCCTGGAATCTTATTTGAGAAGATTAGAATTCCTTCAAGCCAAGAAAGTAATCAAAGTTTAAGCATGTTAGCAAAAGCTCAAGAATAATAATAAGTTTCTATACAATCATCTAATTTTTAGATATGAGCATTGTTAAATTCAATACGCAGAGAGTAGCTCTTTGCATGTATTCTTTTAAAGCGACTAAGTTCTTTCATTTTAGTTCTGTTTTTTATGTTTACTTATCAAAATACATATATAATAATATAAAAATTGTAAGAATAGGAAATTCAAAAGCCATAAAATAATATAACGTGTAAGATTACTTTCAATAGCGACTTTTTCTGTCGTTATTAAAAGTCGTCGCTGAAAGTTTTTTTTTTTCGTAATATATATATTTAACATATGAATCTATCACCTAACAATTTGATTTATTTAAATTGTCCATTCTGACATATAATGTTGGACAATGTTCACTTAAGCTTGGGGTTTAAAATATTAATTAATTAAATAATTATTTCTTACTGACCCAAATGCATGCATGCATCAAGTTTTATATGAATGTACAATGTGGGTGTGCAACAAAACCTGACATAACTAAATACAAACTGAAATTAAAGATCAATGCATCTTTTGGAATTCACATTAGGATATAATATATATATAATCCTATTTATGAAAGAGAGATAATTAATTTGTCTTCCTATTAATAAATTACATCATTAATTTTTTCACATAAATGTAAAATTTTATCCATAATTTATTATTATGTTTGCATTGTTTTCATAGGACACTATAATGTATATTAAATTGAAAAAAAATATTTAATTTTAAGATAGAGTTATTGAAATTTAAGATTTTTTTATCTATGTAAAACATGATAAAGATGATTATAAATAGAACTAGATGAATATAAATAAAAAATAGGGTTTATTGTGAATAATATTTTTGAATCATAATGCGAAGCGATTAGCAAGCATGATAACATTACTTTAGTGGTGATGGAATCCATTGTATATCGTACTGTAATTAAAGGTCATTATTATACAAGTTTAATTATTACTAGGAAGAAAAATCCTTGAGATCTTGATCATGTGTGATTACATGTTTGTTTGAAACAAATATTGATACATAATTTACGCTAATAATTAATGCTTTAGTATTAATCTTAATTTCTTCTACTTTTGTGTATATATATATATACGACGTTGATCGATGTTCTCTTCTTGTGCGACAAAGAGATCCCAATTGAGATACAACGTTCTCCAAACTGGCTGGCACATACTATGATTTGAACAGCATTTGAAATGATGAAGCTCACTATAATTTCGCATCATTTTGAATTCGCAATATCATTTATGATTATGGTATGTATATGCATTGGCCATGAGTATCTTAACAAGATGAAGGTAAAAATGCTGGGGGAGGGGATGTCGGTGGTAAAAATTCATTATCCAACGGTACCTAAGGATCTGGGTTTTTTTAAGCAAGTTAAGATGCCCATTTGGGAATACGTAAAGAAGTACTCTTACGCAAGTCGAGATAAATATGTAAAGGAGATTATCTCGTTTTGCAGAAAAACACTGTTGAATATGCGTTTGACTTTTTCAAACATTATGCCAAACAAACCCAAGATTGATTTTGCATGTAGTCGAAGTTAGACAGCATATAACTAAAGAAGAATTGTGCCTACTAACAATAAACTGTATTAACGTTTCAAGAGAAATTTCATGTACATTTTTGGAGAATAAATTTGTAAGAAAGGATTTTTTGACAATTTTTTCCAATATGAACCCAAATAGTGAGTGTGTGTGTGTGTGTGTTTTTTTTTTTTGGATCGAATTTGAAGGATGCTTCTTAGATAATGAAATTACTATCATGATATTATATATATATATATATATTCAGCAAACGAAGAGGCTGAATGGGATTGATTTTTGAGAGCCAGAAAATCTGATTTTGATTCTGTTGCCAACAGAGGACGTGATTACTTGTGATCTTCAAAAATTATGAGATCTAAAAGGATTAATTAATTGAGAGGAAAAATAAAGACATCACTATGCAAAAACATAATAAAGTGCTTTGCTTCATATATCATCTTCAACAGTTTCGTGACACTTGGATTTCCAACAACAGATTCACGCGCAAGGGATCAGATAAGATGTAATATATATATACACACTACTATAAAAATACCATTTAACGACGAAAAATTCATCGCTAAATGGTTATTTTCTGTCGATAAAACGAGGATCGCTAATATTTTTCGTCGCTAAATGGCTATTTTCCATCAGAAAATTTTCATTTAGCGATAGATTTTTTCATGGCTAAATGATATTTTTCTAATAGTGATAGTCTATATATATAAACACACATATACACTCTTATATATACAATTTTGAATTTTTGGTACTAATAGTTACATAGAAGATCCTAAAGTATATTCCGACTCTAACCTTAATGGCCTTTTGTTTTTGTTTTAAAGGTTGTTTAGGTGGCATATGTATTTGATAGGATCGTAAATCTAACGTAACTAGAGGAATCAGCAAATGTATGATAATGGAGATGTCATGTCTTTGAACTTTATTCTTTGTATTTACCATATCATGCCAACCCACCATGCACGATGATGTTGAGAATTAAGATGCCAACCACGCACACACACACACAAACACGTGTACATGTGTTTTGAGAAATACCAAGATTAATTAAACCAAGGGGTTTGATAATATTGTTCAGTTGCTTGGTTATGGAAATACTGGGGGTAGCTCAAGGCTTCTTTATCTTTGACCAAATCAAAATTGAAAATGACTTATACTACTAAAGTGCATGCAAATATGTAATTTTTGAATCTTAACATGACTGTGATTAAATCCAATTTACGCGGTAGAGAAGTACTTTTACGCAAGTTAAGGTAAATATGTGAAGGAGATTATTTTGTTTGCAGAAAAACACTATTGAACATGCATTTGGCTTTTGCAACCGCTTTGCCAAACACACACTATGGGCCCGTTTAAAAACGCAGTAAAAAAATACTTTTACGCAAGCCGAGGTAAATATGTGGATGAGATTATCTTATTTTGCGAAAAACACTGTTGAACGTGCTTTTAGCTTTTAGAAACGTTGCTCCAAACAAGCACTATATCAAGTTAAGCACAAGGATAATTGTTAAGAATAAATAGTGTAACTATTTTCTGTTATTAAGTTAACAAATTCTATTAGATTATGATTGTGTATAGATGTCCAGTGTGTGTGTATTCAATTACACATTAATAAAATTTATTCAGTTTTTTCTTTCTTAAAAGACTGTTTCATCACAATATCAGCTTTAATCACCATGAGAAAAAGAATAAGAAATAAAGTATCATATAAGATTATGTGCTTTCGATCGAGCTGTCCACCGTTATAGAACCATTAGCGTACAACTTGTGCTAGAAAATTTTTACTCAAATCTCAAGTTTCATTCATGAAACATCGTTTAATATGAAACCTCTAATGAAAAGCATAGAACATTATGCATTGACAAAAATTAATAAGACAAAGAAAAGTCAAATTAGGTTGGCGAACCAGTAATTGAGGAGTTATGAATACGTGATGAGTACTTCCCATAAAAAGAATAGGAAATTAAAAGTGCTATTCCTGTAAATCACCAGTCAAATTCACAGAATGAAGCAAGTGGGTGATGAATAACAAAAATTGTTATTTATAAACTTCATGATATAAATCACCTTTAGAAAATTTATTTGATTCACAATATAAATCATTTGAAGAACAATTAATACTTATTGATTAGTTTTATCCGAGAATTAATGTTTACATGTGTCTTCTTACATTTTTCTCTCTCCCTTGAATCCTCATTTAATATGGGTAAAGTTAATTTTTTTTAAAAATTTAGACAAATTTAATAGTTTAGCTGTTATTTCTTCATTATGATAAATTAATTGAAGTGACAATATTACTTCCTCCATTCCTGTTTATAAACAACATCCTCTCTCAAAGATTGGTCTATATAGAAGCTTCAATTCTACCTTGTCTAAAAATTTAATATACTTTTTCATTTTTATTGTTAAGTATTTGTATATCTCTCTCATCTTTTCCCCCACATTATTATCTCCCCCGCTTACCATCTTTATAAATAGGGTACATTTGAAAAAAATTATATCTTTAACATATTCATTATTTTTAAATAATTTTAACTGTTAGTTTGTTTTACGAGATTTAAACAGTTATTGTTTATAAAAAAGAGTGGTAGGAGTATTTGTTTTCTTGTGAATTAGGTTAGTGTGTGCAAGTGTGTAAAGAGTAAAGTTGATGGTAGGTTTGTGTGTGTTGGGGAAAAGGGGAGAATTAATGTTAAAAGTGGGTGTTAAAAGAGGGATCAATGTTAATTATGATTTGAATTAGTAAAAGGTAAAAGAGGTGCGTGTAATTATACCAGGTTTTTTAATTAATAGGCGTGTGAAAGAGGCAAACATGGTGTGCGCCTATTGTGTTGATTAACTTTGGTATATTTCCAAGTTTTGACTTGTCATTATTCTTTGCCTTTTCATTTTGGCCTTCTCTCCCCACGTTATTTACCCCCCCCCCCCCAATTTGGGTCTCCTCCCCCAATTATTATTTCCCTTCTCCCTCCCTCTCTGTCTCACTCACACGTACGTGTGATAGACTATGACCATATATAAAATCATCAACCATAATAATAAAAGTTAATAGGTTAATAAAAAATTGATTTATAACATGATAAAATCATAAGTTTAAATTCTGCTATATATATATATATATGTGAGGATTTTGTTGATGAGTGATTTATAAATACCTCTGTAAACTCTCTAAAGCAAGTTATAGGATCTTGATAAATTAAACCACTAAAACTCAACTCACTGAAATTTGGAATTTATAGATAATACACTACCAGAAAAATGTCATTTAGCGACGGAAAATATGGCGACCCTCATTATAGTGATGGAAACTAATCATTTAACGACGGATTTTCCGTCGTTAAATATCATTTTTCTGGTAGTGATATGATTTGTTAAATTTTTTATAATATGTATTAATTGGGATATAACTCGTTTACGTGAAACCCACAAAAACAATGCAGTGATGCTAAAAATAATTTTATTTTTTTTATAAATTGGGATATTATATAATTTTGATTTAGATAAATTGGGAAAACCTTGATTTTATTCATCCAGTGTTACTTTCTCAAAATTTTATTTTATCTTTAAAAAAAATCATATTTTGTTAATTTTATTTTATTGTGATATGTGTGTGTGTGACACGCACAAATAACTTAATGTATCTAGCTATATCTTTTACAAAAGGCTAGCTAGATACCATGTTTTTCTTGGATCAAATGCCTCGAAATTGGATGGGCATGTAATTATTGGGATTTTAAAAAGAAAAGAAAAGCAGAATGACAATACATAATGAAATGCATGTTTCTTAATTACTACAAAATATTTAAAAAGAAAAAAGAAATCAAGTGAGTGACACAGACACATATACGGTGACCTTTGCTGTAACATAATTTATGGCAAAGAGGTCCTCCCTCATAATCAAGCAAACCACGTGTTTGCCCAGTCAGCTAATCAGACGGACATCAAATCTGACCAAATGAAACGATGAAGCACAGCCGTGTGATGCTGTCCCCACATGCAACTTATAATGCTTCCCTTTATGTGGGGTACACCCTCCCAAATTAAACACCCTCGTCCCTACGTTTGTTTCTCATGTGACCGACCATTAACCCATCTCCTGACCTGTCACTGCCCCCACTATGTCCTAGTTAACTTCACTTTCTCTATGTATCTATATGTGTACATATACATATACATGCATATATATAAACCCACCCACTCTCTTTCCATTATATTACTTACAGCCTAATTGATCTCTTCATTACATCGATATATACGTGTGTGTGTGTGTGTGTGTATTCTCTGTGGATCGTCCTTTAGTGAGAAAAGTTGAAGTTTTTTCTTTCTAGGAAAGAAGAGAGAAAATTTTGATAATGGAGAAAGATGGTGGTTTGGGGCTTGAGATCACAGAGCTGCGGTTGGGTCTTCCAGGGAGGGAGGGAGAGAAGAAGAATGAGAAGAAGAGGCTGTTCTCTGAGATTGATGATCATGATCATCAGGAGGATGTCGGACACGATGAAGGCAGCGGTGGAGGGGATGATCAGAACAGCTCGTCGGACGGTGGCGGTGACAGGAATAAGGTGGTGGGGTGGCCGCCGGTGTGCTCATATCGGAGGAAGAAAAGCATGAACAGCAATGAAGGGTCAAAAATGTACGTGAAAGTGAGCATGGATGGTGCCCCTTTCTTACGCAAAATTGATCTGGAAAAGCTTAAGGGTTACTCTGAACTTGCTTTTGCCTTGGAAAAGCTCTTTGGCTGCTATGGAATCAGTGAGTTCCTTCCCCCCCCTCTTCTTCCAACTTTTTTTAAATTTTCGTAGACGCTAGGCACTAATGGCTTAAGTTTAAAAGTGAGATCGCTGAGAGATATTTCATTTACATGGGAGCTTTCTTGCCATTGAGCTATAGGTTTATTTTCATTGTCATTTAATTTCTAGTCCAACCTAATTGTTTATGGATATATAACTTATTTGGGAACGCAGTGGAGAAATACTTTTACGTAGTCAAGGTAAATATATGTAGGAGATTATCTCATTTTGCTGAAAAACACTATTAAACAAACTTTTATTTTTTCCAAACAAAATGCCAAACAATCCCACGAAGAAATATAAAAGGACATGCAAAATTAAGAATAATGATTAATTAGTCTCTGATTTTTATTCTCTTTTGATGATAATGATTTATATATGGTGGATATGGAGAACATAGATTTGAACGTGGATGATGTAATGTTATTAGAGAAGAAGAGCATATTAATTAGTTAGGGGTCAAATTGTTTCTTGTAGTTCGTTTGTATTAAGTATGGAGAGAGCCTGATCACTGCTAATTAAAGATCGGTCATAATCATTTAATATTACGAATTATTAAATAATTAACCTAAAAGGAAAGAACAAATTAAAGGTAGAACAATTTCTGGAAGGAAGGAGATGTATGGGAGAACAAAGAGCATATGTATTACATATTACATATGCATGATTATATCATCACTGCACTGCACTGCACTTGGAGACGAAGAAGTAATGGATTAATTTGTTGGATTATATTAATACTATATTAATAAAATTGAGGAGTTTAATTATAATTAATTAATTGATTAATGACTTGAACAGAGGAGGCGTTGAAGAATGAAGACAAAAGCGAACACGTTCCCATTTATGAAGACAAAGATGGTGACTGGATGCTTGTTGGTGATGTCCCTTGGGAGTATGTCCTCCATCTCTTCCCTTCTTTTTATGATCATTATTCTGATTTTTTTGCTTTGATTTAATTTATTGTTTTGTTTCCCAATAGCATCTATATTTATTTTTACATCTATCTTATTATATCTACAAAGTTTCATATTTATATCAAATTTTTTATATCCATTAAGTTAAATTTTTTAATCACAAATGGTCATGCGTCTTATTTATCCTATATTGATTTATAATTAAATAATAATATTTCAAAAATAAAGCAAATCGCTACATGTGATTAGTGGAGAATTTGATATAATAGACATAAAGAACTTAACCTAAGTATTTTCCTTCTTATATATTCTTGTATTAATGTATTTGTCTTAAATCAGAAATTGAGGATATTATTCTAATCTTTTTTGGGGGTTTTCATGCATGCATATGTGCAAATACCAAATTTTCATTTAATATTTAAAAATAATATTGTAACTAATTAATGAAATTGTTTAAAAGCATACGCATGTTTATAATTCGCTATCAGAAAAATACCATTTAGCGACGGATTTGACTATTTTCCGTCGTTAAAACGAGGGTCGCTAATATTTTCCGTCGTTAAATGAAAATTTTCTGATGGAAAATAGTCATTTAGTGATGTATTTTTCCATCGCTAAATGTCTTTTTCCTGGTAATGATTAAACCAAAAGGAAGATAACTAATTTTGAGATATATGTTGCATAGATATTAGTATTTACACATTATACACTAGTTTATGCTTTCTTTGGATGTGAGGTTTTTGTTTGGGGGGGTGTGATTATGTTGAAAATCAAAAACTAATAATGAAAATGAGAAAAAACTTGTTGAGTGGGAGTGAAGTAAAACCAGAAAACTTGCCCCCCAGAGTCACATCCCGAGCTTGTTGACCAAAACCAAGACCCACTCATTTTCAATGCTTTTCATTACCCACTATCCCATTTTCCAAAAACTATGTGCTATTCTTTTCTCTTTTTTTAACATATATAATTATCTGATATTTCATAATTATATCAGATAGTTGCTATTAGTTTTTTAACATAAATTTTCTATACTTGTAAGATTTGAATCCTTAATTAACCTTATAATTTACAAAGCTAGCTTGGTTTATTGCTTTTGTAGTCAGTCCATGATAGATGCACTTGATTAGAAACATGATGCTTCGTTAAGTTGTCCCTTACTCAAATCAAGTTTAGGTATCTTTAATTTAATCATCTAGAATTCCAAATCTACCTGATGGGATAGAATTAAATTTTGGTATTCAATTTAAATCGATATTTACGTACGTGACAAGAATAGTATATCGATCTGTTAAGAGAATTCAATTCAAGAATAATTCAGATTTTAAAATAAATTTTAAATGTGTAATAATATAAATTATTTATTTAATTAAAAGGTACTAAATATTCATGAAAGTATATGTTAGGGAAAAAATAAAAGTATATAATTATTCACATATATATATATATATATATATCGTGATACCAATAATGTTAGGTTGGAGCACATATAGCCGACATGCGTGAATTATTCGTTATCATGCTGGGAAGACAACAAAAATCTTCATAGTAATGTTCTTCCCTCATAGAAAGGGCAAACCTATATATTGTTTTACGAATAAAAAAATGATCTGTTTTTTTTCCTATAGGTTGTCACATCTCAAAGAATCATAATGTCTAAGGACCCTTTTCAAGGACCAAATAAAGGGTGTTTTTCTGTCTACACGCGCACATGTTGTCCATTAATTAATTAACTCAATTTTTTTATTAAACGATATGGTATTCCATATCAAAAATCCAGACTAATCTAGATTCAAGATGGATGGGTCTCTTGTAGGAGGTAAAATTCTCCCATTGAGTATTTTAATTGCAGCCGCATTCCCATCACCTGAGTTCGAACTCTAGACATATGGTTAAGCTAGTCCAATACCTTTACCATTTGGACTACGCGTTTGTGTAACTCAATTTTATATATTAGACTCTGTTTAATTTTTTTTTGAACAAAAATGAATCAGCAAGTTCCTGTGATTTCATCTTTTTTTTCGATTACCATTTCATCTAATTATTTGATCATTGTAGTTTGTTTTCTTTTGACCATATATTTATATTTATATTTGTTTTTAATCAAGTTCCTGTGTTTTTTATTATGTTCTTATAACGTCACACGTTTTTAATTAATCAGGTCCCTCTAGTATCATGTGAATAATAAAAAGGAAAAAAACTATGGAGATCTAATTGAAAAATAAGAGAAGTTATAAGGATTTTATAAAATTACAAGAACCTATTTAAAAACATGTGAAAACTATAAGGAACTCATAAAAAAATCAAAAGTGAAAGTATAGAGACTTGAAAATTAATTTTCTAATTTATTTATTAGTGAATGAATTGATGATGAATTATATGTGTTAATTTGTTTTTTTTTTTTTGCAGAATGTTTATGGATTCATGCAAGAGGTTGAGGATAATGAAGAAATCAGACGCAAAAGGATTTGGTGTGACACCAAAAGGGTCACTAAGTCTAAAGGGATATATCGAAGGCTGCACCAACTGATCTGATCCATCTAAGTTATACATACAGACACAATATATATATGTGATGAATCAGAAAGAAATCAATTAAGGAAAAATGCCACTGATTAGTTCTGTTTTAATTATTAATTATACATTTCCCAAGTTCGAATTTTAAAGTTGTACCCGTACGTTTTGGCTATCATTATTATTCCATTGTTATTTTGTGTTGTCGTTTTGTTATAATTCTTCTTACATTATTTGCTGTATGAATTAGACTACTATTCTGTTTTTATTTTAATATAATTAGTAATAAATAATAATGGAGGATAAAAGTATGGACACTATATTGAGATGAGTATAAAACTCATGAATACTTAAATTAGTCTTTTGCTATATATTTCTGTCCATTTCGTTCTTCACTGCACCAAAATTTCCAAGTCAATTCATTTCAGTTGCTTCTACCCAAACATAGGGAATATTATAAAGAATTAATACTTAAAAAATTAATTATTATTAAATCTCCTAATGATAATTCTATTAGATTTATTAGAGCATTATTAAATCTCCACACTATATTGGTTTTGCATGGATCCGGTGATGACTTCTTCTTTGGTGAGATAGGCGGACCTACATAGGTTCTACCGGATGCAGCTGCACCCCTGACTTCCAGAAAATTAGGTTTATATTAGTACTATGTAATTTATTTTACACGCACTCATTTACTAATTTTGAACACACTAAATTTTTGCTCAAATTCTTCTCAAAAGATATTAAGAATAAATCCCATTCATCTTCTCAAAAAATAATTTGCACCCCTAAGTTAGGGTCCTGGGTCCGCCACTGTTTTGTGATGACAATGAACTTCTTCGATATTATTGCGACTGATGTTGTGGGTGTCAGTTTAAAGTATGTGAAAAGGGTAAAATGAAGAAGACTGAAATGCTTCTTCTTCCCAACTCAGCAATGACGACTTATGCTCTAAAAAAACGATGACTCCCCAATCTCTCAGTGACGGCGATAGCGACATCGTCTTCTCCTGCTCTTAATGTAGTGTCTAATTGCAACGAAATGTTACCGCGATAGAACATAAGGATAATTCCAAATGGGATTCATATTTCACTCACGTCCTAAGGGGCCATTCAGTATGAGGACCGAATTCAGAGGATTTTTTTTCTGCTATCATCACGCTACCAGGGGACCCTGCTGTTATTTTCCTTTATTCTTATTGTATAGCCCTGTAATTAAGTTTATTCTCAAATCATGGCACACTAGTTTTGCACTTTAATCTGTTGGTGGTTCTGGCATAATCATAGACTCTTTATTTATTTTATGAACATCTATAGTGAGTTACCAATTAGTACAATTATATTGTCGATTTCTCTAAAAAAAAATGTTCGTATATCATCTCCGCAATCACATATATGTAAAAAAAATCATCATATATTTTTAAATATCTTGAAAACTAGGTGTTTAATTACTCTCCAAATTAAATAATATTATAAAGGTGTCCATGGAATCAATACATTGGCTTCCTATGTCATTAATCCCAACATATAAATCAAACCTTCCCCTGTTCAGATATCTGTAACAAAATAATTACAACTAAATCGGATCATGTATTTCCACAAAACTTGAGAAAATCAGTTTTATATATGGTTTTTCACAACTTTTATAGATATAATACTCACCATGAGAAAGATTTATCAAGATACTGAAAAGGGGACTGATGAATACATAGTCAAAACAATTGTTTAAATCATGATTAATCTAATCGGTCATAATTAAAATAATATATAAATGAAAAGACATTAATTCACACATTCATGTATAAACTACACACAATCGAACACAATAGAGTGATTAAAATCAAAACATTGTTGTTGGCGGCTTAATAAGGGAAGAAAAATATATAGTAAAATGGGACATTTATTGTAAGGTCCCAAGGATTGAAGTTATTTATGAAAAGATCTCAAAAGGTTGTCAATAACAAGTCGATGAACACCATTGATAAGTGGAGCAGCTGCATTGACAACTCTTGAAACATTTTCATAAATAACTTTTTTCAGTGGGAGCTTACAATAAATCTCCATAGCTAGTAAAATCTAGTTCGGTTGAGCCATCCAAAACTTTTGAACGAATCAGTCAGAGGATGCTCGTTTATTACTTATTGGAAGGAATCTAAAGAACACAAGAGAAAGACAGATCAACCATAACTTTCTATAGGCACATGTATATAAGCAGTTTTAATTTGGCCACAAGAGTCATACTTGTTAACTTGGTTTTCAAGTCTAATATGTAGGTATTCAAATTCAATAATTTAATTATCATCTTCTAATAAAATGCATTAATTTAATTGTAAGGTAATTAATACGAGATGATGCACGCGGCGGGCACGAAAGAATCTCTAGTTCATGTATCTGTGTGCACATGCCTAGAGCGTAGAAATTAACGGAGCTATATACGGTTTATTAACTTAATCCGATGCAGGTTCAGAATCTAATCTGAATTGGAACATACCAAAATAAGTAACCAATTTTTTAAATTAAATTAATTCCCATCAGACACAGTACCCTTTGGTGTGGCAGTGAGAACTTTTGTTAATTTTGATCACTTTAATAATTTTGTAATCTCAATTCACACACACACACACACAAGTACGTATATTTGATAATATTATGTGGTGGTGTGACCATGCATACATAGATATATATATATATATATATGAATAATGTTCAGGGAATCTAATTAAATTGTCTGCTTCCAATGAACTCATTTCTCGATATGCTTAAACTAAAAGAGCCAAATAGAAACTAACTAATTTTTGTTTTATATTATTTTAACTGATTATTAATTAATTAACCCACATTTTCTTGCATATGCTTCACCTTCTAATGAATCTAACTAAGAAACTGTGGGTGCATGATTACCGACTGATTCCGTTTACATTCTTTGAATGCTTCGATGACTTTCAGTGTCAGTTACACACACACACACACACAGATATATAGTTATACATTCCTTTTTCTTATTTGTCATGGTTCGGCCTTTAATTTAATTTTTAGATGAATCAACTGAAATCCGTCACTTTTTTTTAATTATATTATCAGGTATCCGAGCAATTAACTAATTTCATTTATATGAATGCTGACCCATAATGGGAGACATCTCACTACTTTCAAATGATTATTGCGGTTACATATCTAGGACTCTGAACACGAAACCGTTAATTAAATGAGAACAACCCTTACTAGTTGATCTAAGTGATGGCATTTGGGCTTTAAATCTTTTAACAAACCATCTAATATATATATATATATATATCTTCTATACTTTGTGTTTAAGTCTTCATGATCCCTTCTTATGATCAATGCCTGTATTTTTTTTATTTTTGAAACATTTTAAATATTTGATTTTGCTGTATATTTCTGGGTATTTATTGAGGCAATGGAACGCCAGCTAAAACACATTCGCATGTGACAACTCATGTAGTACATATATGATGTTATGAACAAAGTAGAAAGATTCTACATAGATGAAAAATAAATTGCGTTCTCCTAAGTTGGTGTATTAAATAAATTTAGATGGAAGGGTTTTTTATTTTTTAAAAATAATTAATCTCTATTGTCAACATATATTTATCTAAAAACTTGATAGTAATTATTCAATTTATTTTTTTAAAAATAAATACATCAATATAAATATTATAAATATATTAGCTAGCCAGACATATTTTAATTTATTGAATCTCTAGTTCAAACACACATATTAAATCAATTTGATTTTCTTTAATAAATTGAATATATCAAAACATATTCGCAACAGTATCTTTATTTTAGTTTTCGCCTTTTTTCCTACACTTGGGTGAACAAGAGGTTACGAGTTCAATCCTAACATTTAATTTGAGATTGCCTTTAGTCTCTACAACGCCTTGCAAATTTTTGGCTGGTACAAGTATATGCAAACCGACTCTAAAATGTTTTTAGTGATGGTATGGAAGAATTGACATGAAACGTAACATGCCAACTATTGCTATTGAAAGAAAGTGAAACAAGAGAATAAATAAAGCTCAGTGCTACCAACAAGTGCCAGGTGCAGTTGTCAAGACATCTGACACTTCTCAGATGAACAAAGGTTCGATTTCTGGAAACGTGCTTTTTGGGAGGGGAAACCTGCCCATGGTTCAAAGCACCTTAGAAGGGTGTGCCTTAATCGGATCCTTGTTCTAAATTAGTCGGTTGTCCCGAGTTACCTGATCTGTTAAAGAAGATCAAAAACTCAAGGAAAATGTGTCGGATACCGGGAGGAATCACGGGGCCATAGGCCCATATCTGCTTGGAGATAAAAAAAAAGCTATGTGCTTGTACAAACCTTATCTTAGAATTACATCCTTATCACCTTTTTCATGCTTATTTCCATCCATATGTACTTCATAATATACTCATTATACAAAATAAATGAAAAAGAAAAGGTTATCCTACAAATTTATTTTGAAGTTTTCGGTCCAGAGTAATATTATTCTAAAACATATTTTTAATTCAATGTTGTTCCGGAAACTTCAAAACGCAGAAATATTGTTCCACCCCATTAAAAAATTGATATTGATTATTAAAATTTAGAATGATAAGGATAACATTATTTCATTTTAACATTCAGAGAGTAATTTTATATTGAACCCAAAAACGCTTCTAGGATAATACTGCTTCTCTGAATTTTTTTTTAAAAAAAGTTACATCTTTAACTAAAGAATCCAAACGATGATAGGGAAAAGTGATGAAGGTATTGAGCAAATAAAAAGTGAGAGAGAGATATGTTTCATACAGCTATGGGTTTGAGGCAGGACAAGGTAGGGTTGATGGATGTTATTAGCTGTTGCTGATGAAGAAGAAAAAAGGACAAGCATGCATGTGAATCTGGGAACTCAAATTCAGCACAAGCAATATATATACATATATAACTCTAAGCCCTAGCTAGCTCTTGTACAAGAGGATGATGGTGAAGCTGGAGCTAAGCTGATGAGCTAGCTAGCTGGGTCTAGTTGAATTCATTGCTGTATAATTCGGAGTAAACTAGGGACCACTGTGTGTTGAATTGCCTCCTCTTTAGACCGAACAGAGAACTTAACCTTTGAGTTGCGTTAGGTCTTATCTTCTTCTTTTGCTTTCATTTCCTCTCTCTCTCTCTCTCTCTCTCTCAACTTGCAAAACCAGAATCCCTCTTCTAGACAAAACATTCATTCACTTTAGTTTCCACTATAAAGTTCTGGTTTATTGGTTTACTTCATTTTCTTTTCAAAAATTTGATGCTCTTATTCCACATTAATTGAATAGTATCCTTTATTCCAGGCTATGTTGTTGCCAACTAGCTACTTTTTTTTATTTGAAGCATAGATATTGGGTTTGTATAGAATAACATTTCCTAAAGTCAAACGTACGTTCAATAGTATTTATCTGTAAAATGATATAATATCCTTAACATATTTACCTCAATTTACGTAAAAGTATTTTTCTATCGCTTTCTCAGACTAATTCGTTAACAACAATGATCTAAGATTGTAATTGAGATTGAACTCAACCTTATTATATACCACTAGGTCATAAGACAAATGACACTGGCTAGCTATAATATATTGGTTGATCCATGTACAATATAATGTTTTTTGCTTCCTTTTTTTCCTAGTTATTTCCAATTTCTTGCCCACAAAAAATAATATAATTATTATTAATTCAAATAATATATCAACAATTAATAAAAATTGGTTTAAATATCGTTATTAATATATATGGAAATCTTATTACTAATTAACCTATAAACACTCTTAAAAATCATAGTCATGTGCGGTTTTTAATAGCTTTCAAGACTTAATTCACAAAATAAACTTTTGTATATCATAAAAATAATTCGTCAACAATTAAAGCGCTGGCTAAAAAATGCCATATATGTACTTCCAGTGATTCTGCATGTTTTACAATTATCAAATTAGTGTTCCTGCCCATATATAAGTTAGAGAAGTGATTTTTTTAACCTAGTTATTACTCATATTATTAAATTTTGAAACATGAACACATATTCTTGTCACTCATAGTTATTATTCTACAGACTATTATTAATTTTAGTATTGTATATATATATATATATTAAATATGGGTAAAAAATGGAAATCTATTAGTACATTTTTAAACAAAGTTGACAAAATTTAAGGGTTTTCTTAATCCAATAAAATATACTAAAAATGATTTATAAATAAAATTGGAAGAATATTACTAAAAGAATTATACCTACTTATTTCTACAAGGGCGAGACTACTGTTGTATGGTTTGTTCACGGCATTAATTGAAAGCTTATAATTGCCTTCCCAAGAACACAGCTTGTTTGCAAACACTTAATTCTTATTAAAAAGTACATTTAATAGTGTTTTTCCATAAAATGAGACAATCTCTTTCATATATTTAACTTGACTTACATAAAAGTATTTCTCTGTCACTTTCTCAAACTGAACAAGTCACACATATAATCCATATATGCTTATTAATTAAGTAATTAATTAGATCAGAGGCCATTAATAATCATGATGACGCCAGACATGCTTTAACTATTCGGAATAAGAGTGAATAATGGTTTTGGTACAAGAAATGAATGATAAGGCAGCTCTTAATTGTGTTTAAAACTTTCGCTACATCAATGATTGATCTTTGTTTCTTTTATTTTCTTTTCTTTGCTTTTTTATATTCGCCTTTTTTTCATGCACGAATCTTATCAATGTTTTTTTGACTAAGTAATGAAAGAAAACAAAAGGCATCCATCACTTTTATAAAGTTAATTTCTTAAACAAATAAAACTCCATGGCTATCAATCAAGTAAATTAAGGAAAGCATGAAAGCTATGCTTAGTGGTAACATTAAAAAAAGTCGCATCTCTTCTTTTCCTTCCTTTCTTTTTTTTTTCAAGTACATATATACGCATGTTTTGTTTATTCCCACATTAATTAGGATTTTGTAAACAAATTCTAATTTTTATATTGCATATCATTGCTTTTTTTTTTTATAAAAAAAGTGCGTCGTTAAAAATAATAAATATACTTATAATATAAATATCATACATTAATTTAATGTTGTTTGAAAAGCATATTTATCGTGATATAAGTATAGAAGGAGATCCAATAAAAGTATGGTCAAGAATAATTATAGAAAATTTAAAATACTTTTGAGATAACATTTGCTAAAATTCATAGAAAGAGATAAAATACAAAGATGTGGGATCAATAATAACCTGACATGAAAAATCGTAATCGTATATTATGTATGTAGTATATGTGTATGCATGTGATGGATAAAATGTACGTTAATACTAGTGTTTAAATTAAAATAGGAAAATTGCAGAAAAATCTCACACTGTAAAATTCATTTTGTTTAAGAACCTATAATGTTTAACCTTCGTTTAAACGAGTTTAAAAGCGGATTTAACCTATTTTGATGACTCTACTTATACTCAAGGGCAGACCCACATTTATTTCACCGGATGCAGCCGCATCCTCTTACTTTCAGAAAATTAGGTATATATTAGTACTATGTGATTTATCTTTTACATTCACTCATTTGCTAATTTTAAACCAACGGAATTTTTACTCAAATTCTTTTAAAAAATATTAAAAATAAGTCTTACTTATCTTTCAAAAAATAGTTTACACTCTTTAAGTCAGACTCCTAAGTCTGCTTCTGGTATGTGCAAAGTAAAATATATGTATATATGGTTAAAGATATGTTACTTGTTATCGAAAAGAGTTACATTCTATTTTACCCACTCGAAAAAATTTGGTCTTTTAAATACTTTTGGGCAAGTATATGTTTACAAAGAAATAATATATGTTAGAAATAAAAAAACATTTTAATTTGTTTTTAAAGTCATTGACCCATTATTATGTGAGTTTTTTTTTTGGTTTTATGGACGAAGATCACGGACCGCGATGAGGGGTTTTTTTGGGGGGTTGACACGTGCCGGTGGGATTGGAACGGACCGACAGGGAGACAGGGGCACATGGGGAATGTGGGGCCCGCAACAAGGACTTTGAGTCGGCATTAAGTTGACGTGTACCGTGTCACCTGAGACATGTGGGCCCCCATGCCCCCACCCTCCTCCCACCTCCAAACGCTGCGCACGAGCTCAGTGACCATGACACCCCCACTCCCCAGTCCCCCACCACCTAGCTGCTCGCTACCGTAAAATTTTTAAAATGTATGAATTATACTGATGACAATGCCCGGTTTGGTAAAACTATCTTGATTTATAAAAAATATTGTTGTATGTGTATTTTGGGAGTTTAAACACTCTTCCCAATAGGTAAAATAACCCTAAGTGATAGTGTGTTTGTTTGGGAATTTCGTTCCCCAACGTTATATGTAAGTTGAGACAAAACAATCTCAAAATTTGTAAAACCATTTTGAAATTTATAAAAATCATCTTAAAATCTGTGAAATTACCTAAAAATCTGTAAACTCATTTATTTCAACGGAAATCCTTCCCAGAGTTGCTTAACTTTGGTAAAGCTTTTCAAGAATCTAAAAATACATTTAACAGTATTTTTCTGCAAAAACGAGATATTTCCTCCATATATATCTCGATTTACGTAAAAATACTTCTCTATTGATTTCCCAAACGGATCCAGCATAGTTGAAATCTTGAAGCAATTATGTGCGATAGGACAACTTGCCCACAACCGTACCGCTTTGTCGTATTTACCTTCCCCTATTTGAATTCAATTTAAAAAAGATTAAAATAATCATTAACAAAATATGTGTGGATTAAGCGTCATCATATTGAGTAGAACTAAAATTAATGTCGTTGACATAAAAAGAACTACAATTAATGGCTTCGTTTGGAGACAGATTCCGAGGTACTTTATGTGAGAGAAATTTTGTCTCGGTTTGCGTGAGAATGGGTTTGGGGAGCCAAAACGGGCTCCCCAACATGTTTCCAAACGCAGCCAATATTGAACTAAGATGCTCTTCACAGATTACAATATCAAATCTATGTGATATTTGAGGGGGAAATGGGGGTGCTTAAAGGACACATATATTAAGGTTTAAAGATGAAAATTTGCTTCAAAATTTTTTTCAAGATCAATCTTATCCTGAAAAATAGTCCAATGTTATCTTTTATCATTAATAATGTCAACTTTTAATAATGATAGAGTACGTAAGATTGCTCTTAAGGGATAAATTTAAACTCTAACCCTGTATTTAATTAGGCCAAAAAAAAATGTTTAGGGAGTGGTTGGTAGGGAAGGGGCATGGCAATGCATAAGAAAAATCATGCGCTTATTTAAAAAAGTTTATTTACTCTTTAAAAACATATTGTACAGTGTTTTTCCGTAAAATAAGATAATCTACTCTATATATTTATCTCGATTTACGTAAAACTACTTCTCTATCTCATTTCCAAACGGACATCGTATAATGCTGCGCGGTGGCAGCGACAGAGCCACCCTTGGAGGGCCCAAACTCTCAAGCAATCAATCAATATCCCTTGCACACGTGTCGTCTCCTTCTTCGTCACCCTCTCCCTCTTCTCTCTTTATAAAACCATCTCCTCTCTCACTGTCTCTGTGCGCCTCACTCTAGTCTTCTCTCTGTTCACACGACTTTTTAGTTTCTCAGCTACCTCTCTCAGAGAGCCACCCCAGATATTTCTACATCCCACCAAAGAAAGATCCTACGCTCTTCACCCATGTCGCCGTCAGAGAATCAACCGGAAGGTGCCCCCGCTGCTATTGAGCTTAACTTCAACGACACCGAGCTCACCCTGGGCCTTCCCGGCTCCGCCAAAACCGCCGGTTCTAAAGGTGGATTCTCCCGCACCGTTGATGTTAATAGCGCCACATCCCAAGCCACCAATAACGCCCAACATGGCTCCTCAACATCTGCTAAATCTCCCCCACAAAAGTGAGTAACAACAAAATCAGACCATTCTCTATCTTTGTATTTGTTGCTCTGTGTCTATATATATATATATTGAATGAGTGTACTGCTGGCGACGGCGCAGGACACAGGTGGTGGGGTGGCCGCCGGTGAGGGCGAACAGGAAGAGCGTGATGAAGAAATGCAAGTACGTGAAGGTGGGGGCGGACGGAGCTCCATATCTCAGAAAAGTAGATCTTGAGATGTATCAGAGTTATGAGCACCTTCTAAGCTCTTTACAAACCATGTTTAGCTGCTTAATCATCCGTACGTATTATACATATATCTTCTTGCATCCATCCACGTGTATATATGTGTGTGCGCGCGCGCCCATGTACGACAAGGAGGGGTTGATTTAGTCTTTTCATGTGGATACGTATATGAAATTCGCAGGCAATGATTTGAATCAGAAGGAAGAGAGTAAGAAGAAGAATAATGATGGAAGCGAATATGTACCAACCTATGAGGACAAAGACGGTGACTGGATGATGGTCGGAGATGTCCCCTGGAAGTAAGCGAGCGATTGAGTTAATTACTAATTTGTGAGTTGATTAAATTCAGTAATTAATAACTCTCATTTAATAATCTAATTAATCTCTTTAATACTGGGTACAGCATGTTTGTTGAATCCTGCAAGAGAATAAGGTTGATGATGAGGTCAGAGTCCGAGGCCACTGGGTTGGGTCCGAGAAGAGGTTCAAAGTGAAGAGGAACTGATCATTCTAATTAATCTCATATGACTGATGTATGTACAGAGGCTTCTTCGGTTGGTTTCAAGAGATTATTAGAACACAATTAAGAGGAGAAAAAGGTGTGATTAGTAATCAAAGGAATAATTAAGAGAGGTGAGGAATAATAGATGCTGTGATCTTGTAAATTGTTGTTGATGATGATGATGATTCTGTCGTCTCTCTGTCTTTGTACTGTGGTACAGATGCTGGATTTGATTAGTTTAAGGCTGCTAACTCTGTCTTTCCCATATCCCAATTAATTTGTAATCCTCACTTGCAAATTATTCTCTCATTTTTGAGGTTGAAAAAAATATTATCTCATTTTTAGTTCATTGTCTGAGATAAGATCTGTTTGGAATGGTAATGGGAAGTATTTTTATGTAAATCGAGATAAATATGTGGAGAAAATTATCTTATTTTACAGAAAAATATTGTCGAACGGGCTTTTAGTTTTTCCAAACTTGCAGTGTCTTCCCTTTTACAAGTCTTTTCTAAGCATCGGCTATCTTTCGACGGGAGATATGTGACATCTCTTTCAACTGGAATTTAAATATTAGTTCACTACATTATTAGGAATTAACACCTTCTATTAGACCTGAACCTACAAATCTTTACACGTTTTCTACTTTCCTTTTCGGTTATGCATGGAAAAGCTAGTCCAGTATTCAAGCACTTTCTTCGGTTACCAATGTAAGAGTTAATATGAGAATTTTATTTAATTCTAAATAAAATGTTTCAATTCATTTTATCTCATATATTTATAATTTTTTAAAATTAATTTATATAATTTATAAATTGGTATATAATTTATTATTATGTAGAGGCATTTTCGTGTCACATTTGTTTAAATAAAGCAATTTATCTCATTTTTTGACCTACTCAAATTTGTTGGGATGCTTTATTAGAATCAACTACGCAAATCCAAAACTTATACTTTTCCCACAGAAGCCCAATCTATAATGGAAAGTTTAGGCCCAACATCATAAGAGATATGGGTGTGATCCGGCCGAATTGGATCGGGGATCCTGACCCGAGTGAAAGAGACATACGAATTACGATGATGATTTATTTAAAAAAGAAATTATGATGGAAATTTATATACTGTACAGTTTAAAGATGTTAAAAGAGTCCGATTTCCTCCTAAAAATGATCTTCAAATTTAAGTAAAAAACGAATAAAAAAAGTGAATTTCACATAGAAAAAAGGGGGAACTCAACAAGTCTCATGTATGAAAACTAAATACAAATAAATCATCCAAATTTTATTTAATATTAATAGATCCCAAAATGTTTACATTTATAAATTCAATCATATTATTTAAACGTTAAATTTAACAACTTAATATTTACAAATTGTATTTACGGATTGAGCTGTGAATTTCCAAGGAACCAGATGTCTTAGGGTGGATCCTTTTCCTCGTCATGTCCCAAAGATTACTTCAGATAATTTTGTCTGAGTGAATAGCAAACACAAAGCACTACTTACCAGTTACACATTTTACTAGAAGACATATTGGGTTATTTACATTTTTTTAATAATATTACTTATTAATATTGATTTAATGAAAACCAATATATGGGCTTGTTTGGGGAGGCAAACCCATTCCTGCGCTTACCGAGACAAAATTCCTCTAACATATTTATTTCGGAATCTGTGTCCGTTCTCCCAACGGACTATCCAAACAAGCCCATACTCTATATATATTAAAAAAATGAGTAATATATATACACAACAGGCAGATCTCCGTTGATCATGAAACTAACTAATGCCGGAATGATAAGTAGTACCGGTAAAACGAGCTCAGCCCGCGGGCTGAGGCGGGTTCGGGCCACCTAAATGGCAGCCCGTCAAAAAACGGGCCAAGGCGGGCTGGCCCGCCAACCCGTGGGCCAGCTCGTTTTTTTTGCTTTTTTTATTTTTTTTTAAAATAAATCTTTTATATTTATTTGTAGGAAAAAGATAGGTTTTAGTAGCTTCAAATATTGTTTTAAACTTTATTATTTCATCTTAAATACATACTTACTTTGGAAATTGTTGATTATGCATTATATTTTTGTATTTTAAAACATTATTGACTATATTTTTCAAAGATGTATTGTATTTTTCTTCTGAAAAATCAAAAGGACTTAATAAATTTTATGTAAAAAAGATTTATCATTTTTTAAAAAAATCAGAAAAATAAAAAAAATAAAAAAATAAAAAAAAAAAGTGGCGGGCGGGCCCGGGCTGCCAAAAAATGTCGGTCTGGGACGGGTTGGCCCGCGGGCCGACAGGCCCGCCCGTTTCCCAGCTCTAAATTATGCCAATTCTCTCTAAGAATTGAAAAACTATGGGAAAATTACAAACAACACCCAAGGAAGAAGATAAATTACTGACAAATCCCCTGGAATTAAGTAATGACTAACCGATCTCTCAAAGAACTTGTATGAAAACACACCGGCTAAATTGTAAATTTGCTCAGATTGACCTGCAAATGTTGGAAGAGGACTTGTAAATCACCACGGGATTGAACAGGAAAAAAATTCCATAATTCCAACTCCAGTATTTGCGAGTCAAACAGAAAAAATTACAATTTTATGGTGTGTTTTTTTGCACAAGTTCTTACTAATACGTCCCTCGAAGAACTAGTGCAAGAAGTGAAGAAACACATGGGATAAGTAGTAAATATTGGAGGAGCACTTGTGAATCACCACAAGATGAAGAAAACTTGTTTAAGATATGCTCCAATATTAGCGAGTCAAACTAAGAAATCTACAACTTTTCCAATGTGGTTTCTCTTTTGTGGTGAGCAAGTTCTTCAGAGACTTGTTAGTAATAACTCAAGTTTAAAGTACCTGTTAGTAATCAATTTCCTTGCCTAAAATTTCTCTGTAATTTTCCTGAAAACTAATCCCACAAATGATCTGCCACTAAAGGTTACCTAGACGCCAAGAATGGGGTTTCTCCCTTCATCAATTTCAATGGTAAGGAGATGCTGTGGGTCTGATCCGTTTGGTCCCTCAGAGTACAGCGTATGGAGGTAAGCATGGTATGCCGGCAGGTATCGAGAGACAAAATCCCTCACCTGGAAAGTCACCAACCATGGAAGAAAGCTTGGTTAACCATTACAAGTTGACACACAAAACATTCATAAAGGCGCAGTTCTGCAATTTCATCAAAAAAAATTGTAAATGAACTTTCTTAATCTTGGTGAGGTGGCTAAAAACCCCCTTATAAAAAGGACCAAAGGGCACCTTTGGGAGAGCCACCCCCAATTAAATCAACAATACTCGAATATAACCCAATTAGATTAGCCATGTTAAAAAAAAGGACCAGAGGGAATAACACATCCTTGTGTGTAGGTGTATGAGCAAGAGTCTTGGTTCAAGCAATACCTACTATCAAAATCTTACGTCTCATTTGGAACAGACAAAAAACACCAATATGAAGATGGGTAACATACCTCTTCATCAGACATTCCAGGCTTGCCAGCGTCCCTCATGGCAATCTCAGCCTGCAGATTAGATCATGCCATGACAAGGAATTATATAACAACTAGTAAAGAGAAAGCCCTTTTTTTGTTCCGAGGAGGTTAAAGTTGTTCAAGTAGTTTACCTGCAGACGCCATTGGTAGACACAACTTGGGTCTTTTATCTTGATGACTATCCATGACTTTATGAACTTGTCCCAAGCATCATAATAAGCTTCAAGGTTTTTATTTACAACTTCTAGCTGAGAATGTAAGCGCAATTGCATTTCGGTTCTTCAATTCATAATAATAAACCAAGAAATCTGCAATTTATGCAGTATTTAACTCAATTTGTGAATTAAGAAAAGAATTTTTTTTGGATTCTAACCTCGGGATCAACAGCCTTTACAGCTTCTACCGGAATGGGCTTGAAACCAAGCATCCAACCTTCGAACAACACAACCTAAACCACCATCAATGGATATGGGAAAGATTAACAATTTGAAATGCTTGTAAAATTAGACACATGTGTCGCTGTGGTTGTTGATATCGTTGTCATGATCAAAGTTTTGACTTTGAAATGCAACTAAATATTATTTGACTTTCTTACCGTAAGCGGCCCTTCAATTTCAGGCCAAGTTGAAGGATCAGAACGGTCACCTCTTCCACTAAATGCTGACTGCAAGGTTAAGTAATTTCACCATAAAAATCCATGAAATGAAGAATTGCCTCAACAAACAAATTATGCGGGTCAAGGCCTTACTTTGTCGTATCGAGGCAACTTCATCTTCGTACCTGGACATTTTTTAATTTGAGAGAAATCAAATGTAAAATACAATATCATAGAGAAAGAAGATTCAAATAACAAGACCCACCTTCTTTTTTCAAATTGATTAAAGCAGTCAGAGTTTCAATTGAGAAATCAAGATCATGGCTTCCAGCATTCCCACGAAACTGAAAAGGAACAAGGAAGAAGAATGTTTCAGTTCTCACAAAGTCTAGACATTCTAGCGTTCTATCAAGACAACATGCAGATAGCTACCTCAAGAAGTGAATTTCCTGGATTTGATTCTCTTAGCTTAGTCTACAATCAAAATGTAAAATGTCATCCAAGCAAGAATTATCAAGACAATAATGACATTCCTTGGAAGGGGGAAAAAGACACAGGAAGAATCTTTCCACATACCTGCTCTTCATTCGTCAAGTAAAAGTCATCAATAGATATCGTTGCAGACTTCCTATAGTTTTCCATGCACCAGCGATTTGTTACTTAATGTCCATTCTAGACAGTCTTTATGACATTGGAGAAATTATCATCCACAAGATTATGGTTGTTACAGAAGTCAGAACCTACCTGCCAGTTGTTCGAAAAAGATAACCAAGAGCAAAAACAAGAGTTGTTTTTCCACATCCTTGGGGAGCGCTAAATCCAATCTGAGTCGCAAAATTGAAAATTGTAAGGCAACTTTTGGAAAAAAAAAACATAAATAAATTGGCTCTTTCTAGCTTTATGCTGTTAGTAATACTCTATTAATAACATCAAGATAGGTAGGCCCTCTGAATTGCAGTGCATTATATGGAGTCTGAATAGTGAGCTACACTATTTTATCTAAGGCTTATGAATAACGTTACTTGCTATAGATTTCATATTGTATAATGATATACAAAGAAACAGAATATGCGAATTTATAGTGCAAGCAAATATATATACCACTAAAGGAGGTATATCTTTTCCATCTTTGAACTTCGATTGATGCTCCGCGATTTGGTCTTCACACCAAAGAAAGACCGGTACATAGTAATGATAAAGCCTGGCTTTTTGAGCAACTGTCAGGTACAATTCATTGAGTTGAAATAACTGACATACCCTCCGACCATACAGTAACCACTTATCTATGGACTCAGCCACCTTCTCTGGTGTCAGACCTGCTTTGTCCATCAAAGGTCCTGAGCATATAAAATCGTAAAGGTCCTGTACTGCTGTAATTTCAGCAGGTTTTGTGGGGAATACAGAATGCAAAGGACCCTGTCTATACTCAATGCTGGTAACAGAGCTAAGTGGAGTGGAATTATGCTGGAACCATGAACTCCCACTGCCTGCATAAAGAAACCATAGTTATATATTAAAGATGCAATATTAGAAAGTATGATGATCAACAAACCAACTTCCGGGAAAAATAAATAACAAAAAAAAGGATGAAGGCACTAATTCTTTCAATTACTGATTAACACTATTTCAAAGTCGAAATTATTTTCATTTTGAAAGCGCAGAGATGGAGCTTCACCAACCAAACGAAACCATTAAGTAAAAGCATATAAACTAGAAGTGTCTTTAAAATACGGGAAAATATCTGTTTTTTTTTTCAGTGAAGAATCCAATCATAGTTCCATGAGATAGTTGAAGTTTCTAGAAAATGAACTGTTATATGGGAGTTAATAAATTAGGGGCAGTTAGACAACTAAAGATAGGGGATAAGTACGGAAATAGGGAAAGGGGTAGGCTTGAACCAAAAATGGAGAAATCTAGTTATCTATCATAAATTTGACTAATAAAGGAATAAAAAACGCAAATCCCAAGTTAGCAACTATGTCAAGTAGGTGGCGTCAATTATCAAGCTTCAAACTTCTCATAAATATTTCAATTCTTAATAAACCTTCATAATTCTGAACTAACATTCTTATCCAATAATCTAATAATTCAAATTCATTTGGACACCCAACTAAAGTACTAAACCTCGCTAATTTTTTCTTCCCAACAAATCTCCACAAGCCAAGTAGTCCGAAATAGGATTGTTTCCATCCTTACCATGCATAAAATATCATATTATCCAAAACACCATTTCAGGAAACAAATGACTAAATCAATGACCGATAATCCAAGGAAGGAAAAGCACCTGATTTTGTGGAGTGTGTGGGCATTTTAGAGAACTTGGAACAGTTAGATTGAGAGGGCGAGGAGAGGGAAGAATAGAGAGGAGAGGAGTAACGAGAATTAGAAGAACAAAAAAATTTACAATGGTCGTTAGAATAATAGCCATAGTCGTTGGCAGAACTACAGTAACTGAAAGAAGGCGAAAGTGTAGGCTGCCATGGCTGAGATAAGAGATTCAAAGTCGCCATTTTTCAATCTCTCAGTCTCTCTGATTCTCTCGTTCTCTCTGTTCCTTGTTGCAAGAGAAATCAGCTATGGAGGTGGGTTAGCTGCCACGTACTCCTCGCCTTCGCCTCTTGTAAAAATACTGAAGCGGAGGGCCATAAGACGAAGATTTCTTGTATTTATTCACATTTTTTAATTAATAATAAAAATAATGTTAATATTGTTGTTTTGGTTCTTCCCTGTAAATTTAATCAATGTTTTTTTTTTCTTCACTTGCTCTTTTGGAGCCAGGTCCCTCCTTGATAACATCAATACATGTGTCTCTCATTGGTCATTTTCTGTTTTTTTAGTTCTTTGAGCCACAATTAATCATCTCCTTTTCTGGAAAAAAAATATCTTTTTAATCAATTATTCAAATCAATAGTTCCAATTTAATTTAATTTTTTTAAATATGTATACCACATTCATTTTCAACCCTCAAAATTATATTCATTGTCTTATATTTTGCTATATAACTGGATGAGATTTAAATATTATCAAACCCAATATAACTCCACCCCGATTCCAATTTTATTTATCCTTTTATTTTTTTTGGTGAAGTCCTTTTATTTTACTTCAAACCTAGCCTAACAAGTTTACATGCACTTATCAACGTCACTACGAAACTGCAAAAATATAGTTAGAATTAAAATCATAACATTTGATCTAAAAAGCGCAACAACAAAAATAAAATTAATTTACATCACAATTATTATATTTTTTTTACTTAACAATATGTACTCTTTACTGTTAATAATGTTGATTAAACAAAAAATTAATTCCCATCACATTCTTATATAATTTTCCCACATAGATATCATGTACACCAAACATGCCTGTGATCTGAGACTAGATTTCAACAGTTAAAAAAAAAGTACAGCAACTTAAATATATCCTTGTGTTAAAAATTGTTTTTTTTTTGTCACATACGTTGTGTCGTTGTGGCTTTCCATAAAATCTAACAATAGGCAGCAACAAATATAAATAATAGTGACGCATAGTTTAGTTGGCAGTGAACTTTCCAAGAAACTACAAGGTCACTTGTCAATTTATGTTAACATCAAATCATTACATTTAAGTTTCAAAGTATAAGAAGCGGCCACATGTTTTATCACAGGGTTCATACTTAAACAACATATTTAGAACCCCAGACAAAGAAAGGGCCATTAAATGTACAGAAAAAAGAATGGACTAATGAACAGAAGTCTGAGGGAGGAGGTGAGGGAGGGGGAGAGATGAGGCCTTGGACTAACTCTGCTTCTAATTTGTTGTATACACCATACCATATCTGTTAGAATTAGAAGTCCCTTAAGTCTTGACTTGTTAAATCACTCCCTCTATTCTTCAGAACAGAGTTTCAGGCAGTTTTGGCGAAGACATAGCAGCCACATTTTTGAACTGCTAGTAGGGCAAATTTTTCACAATGAGCATCATCATGCAACTAACTCAATAAAAAAAATGACTATTATATTGCAGTAGTAAAATTTATGCACCAGCTTTAGCTTCTGTTCTAGTATATCTCTAATGTACCTTGTCTTGTCTGTACTTTATCCGAATGGCGCTTAAAGGGCAGCCCTTGGTATTCAGTTGCAGGTCCTGCAATGCAACTATTGTGGCTTTTAAATCTGAAGCCTTATACATTGAATAGTGTTCAAGAGTTGGATTCTGCACAAAGACAATGAAGGTCACGTTTCTAATACAAACATTATGGCCTTTACTACCATATTGATTCCAAGATGGATTGTGGTCATCAATTTACCCCAATACTTTCGATTTCAAATAAAAACATTCAATCAATCCTGACCTTGACTCTATCAATAGAGCATTCGAAAGAGCTGCTTATTAGGTCAGGATATACTTGATGTAATTTTAAAACTGGTGGGGCTAAATCGATGAAAGCAGGGTCCAATATGGTAGTTTAATCTACTAATCCCTTCGTCCCTAATTATAAGTCCCTGTTTTCAGATTTATCACGTCCCTAATTTAAGTCTCATCACAAAGTTCTAGGTGTAGCTAGAACATTTTTTTTCCAGAAATACTTTTTATAAAGGTTAGAGATGAGCCTGAGCCTCAAAGCAATGATAAGGCTGCTGCCGCTGCTGAGGCCACATGACTTAGAAATCACTAATCCAAAATTTAAAATGATCTCTCTACTTGAAGGGGTAAGGTTGCATACATCTATCATTCCCTAGATGCTACCTAGTGGGAGTTTTTTGCAATGAGACACCCTTTAATCTTTATAAAGGATCCACATTACTTGTCTTGCTTAATAAAGAAACACTTTCTGATGGTAGCTTTAACAAGAAATTAAAAACATGTTTTTCATATATCTAGATTTCAGTGTTTTCTAGTGTTTGAAAAAAATGGGACTTATATTAGGAGTGAAGGGGGTGTTACATCATGAAAAGAAGATAAGGATTTGATATGAACCCAGGGGTGATATGACTGATCTAATGTCCATCTAGCTAGAAATACAGCAGATGCGGCAATTAGTGAAGGAAGGAAAGTCAAGAAACTATAGTCCATGAGGCTTAGCTCAGCAAGATAATTGGCCAAGTATTCCAATTCAAGGCTAGGCCACTGCAAAAATTCAGCATATAACACATTATCAGTACTGAGATCAGACAATTCAGCATGTCTCCCGACAGAATCATGAGTGACCAAGCAGCTTTGACTAAAAACTCATCCCTTCACCTTGTACGAAACTTGGGCTGCTCGAAGAAACCTCCTGAGAACCAAGTATGTACATGAACAGTTTGATAAGACTCTTTCAAAAGGGAAAAAAATTGAACTTTATTTTCTGTATAGATTTCTCAAAGAAAAATTACACATTGCCGCTTCATCAGCATTACTGAACTTATTAAGCAAGTTAAAAAGATTACCTGACGAAAGTTTTTGTTGTGGGAGCAAACATTTGAAATTGGGAACACCTAATCACTTGAGTCTCCATTTTAAGCACCTGCCACTTTATCCTTTTAGTGATGCAAGGAATCCAATAATTTTATAAAACAAGCACTCATCACAGGGGGCAAAGTACAATGAGTTACAGTTAATATCAGCTTTGTTTTAGTCATCAATGACATACAAAAACCAACGAGGTAAGAGTGAATTTTATTAGCCTAAGAACAAGAAGATAAGGATTGACTTTCTAAGTTCTTGTGTATAGACCTCTATGAACAGCATTTTCAGTTAGTCAGTTGAACATTAACCGTTTATTGTTCAAGAAATACCGCATACCTCCTCTTTTGTGTAAGTGTTGTCTGTGATGAAGCAGAAATGATCAATCCGCGGTGGACAAATTTCTTCGTGCTTCCTTCAATCACAGAAAGCAAAACGACATATGGAAAAGATTCTCCAGATGCATTAACTTCTTTAAAGTGGTCATGGCAGTTTTCCTTCGTTGGCTAAATTGTCAAATACTAGTTGGAAGTTTATTGAACAGCAATCGAAATAAAATCAGGTACAGTAAGATTCATAACTAGACAAGAACAGGTTGAAGATGAAATCACGTTGTCTTTCCTACCACCTTTCTTATGGCATTATTCAAAATCTATATATCTATACGTAAAATAAAATATACATGAAGCTGTGCTATTCATAAACCATGAACAATGTGACTCAACTCAAATTCCATGTTAAGCACAGGACACAGTCTAGTTTTTTTTTTTTTTTTAATCTTTTAGAGAAAGGTTTCAACTACCCTAAAGAATACTGTCACGTGGCCGACAACCTTTTTCTCATGTTATTAATATATTTGTTTTTTTATTTTCCCTTACAAGGTTGCCCCCACAGCTCAGTAGTAGGGCGTCAGTTTTGTAAACTAAAGGTGGGGGTTCAATTTTGACTGAGCGTGCTCAGGGTTTTTTTAAATAAAGTTTTATTATTTTTTGTTTTAAAGGATTTTGGGCTGGACCGGGTTGGGCCTATTCCTGACTCAATCCAACAACCGTTTTCTTTTCTTTTTTTCTTTTGGTTTTGCACCTCACTTTGGCTCAATCTGTAAGCAATTTTTTTTATTACTAGTGCCAAAACACACCATCTTGTCCCTTCACCAGGCAAGTCAGGTTAACCTACTTGACCCGATCCACGTATCCGGACCTGGTTGCCTCCTCCTTGCCACCGTGCATCAGCCTTTTTTATTTTCATTTTTTTTAGCTGCAATAGATTTCTTCAATCCTCCATAACTTTGTCATCCAGCATCCAATTTTCACGTTCTTGGTGTTGATTTCTTCGTTTCAATGAGATCTACGCAATGGGAGTATTTTCTAAGCCTAAAACCCCCATTCTCTTTAGGCTTTGATAAAAAGAAAGGATTCATATTTTTGAGAAAAATGCTCTGTGAATTTCTTTTGATCCAGATTTAAGAATTTCTTTAAGTTTTATGCAACCTATTATTCTCCAATTATGAATAATTTCAGGATTGCAGAGAGATGCATAAATTCTATGAACTGGAAGAGAAAATTTACAAAGAATGGCAACCTTTTCTCATACTTATATATATGTAGACCTGCCGGAGATTACAAAAAAGCATTTTCTCAGGGTGTCAAATGATATAACGAAAATCATATATGATTATATAAACATGCCAGAGTCATAGTGAAGGAAATCACTTAAGGAAAAGTAAAAGGTTCAGCAGAAGTCATGGATTTCCTACTCCGATGCCACTGAAAGAATCGGGCGTACATGTCGATTCCGGCTACTCTTTAGATACCCACATGACTTAAGGATCACAGTTTTAGATCCTTAATCAACACACACCAAATACACAAATAAAGAGGAGAGGGAGTTTTTACAGAGAGAGTGGGAGAGAGGAAAATGTCACGCATACACATTCCCTTATTGTTATCACACATTTTAAGTGATATTCCATTATAATAATAATTCAAAAACTCTAACTGCCTATATTTTCCCTCTAAAAAAATTGTTCCCACTAAAAGGTTTGAATTTTGAATTTTAAAATTATATTTTAGGAATTTCAATCTATTGCCACAAGCGTATTTATTCACACACATGCCCCAACACATGGGTTTGGGCCTAATCTATTAAGGTGGATCTGGCCCATATTCCAACACATGGGAATATAAACTCATCTGTCTGAAAAGGACTACCCCAAAAGAGTCCTTATGGTAAAATGTATTGTATTAATCAGGTAAATGGAAGCATATATGAGCCATTATAACATGTTAGCAACGTATATAAGCAGTCAGCACAACATCATAGCAAATGACCAGTTTATTATCCAACACCTATCAGTGAAAGAGGATATGCAGCAAGCAATGAACGAGGGAGTGCTGAGGAGAAGTACCAATTGAAAGAATGTGTCTAAAAAAATATTTTAAAGGAAATAAATGATCAATAACGAGAGGGAAATATTGTGAAAGTAAACAACAGAACATGGATTACAATTCCAGCAACTACCATAATATGAACAAATATTTGGCGTTTTTTGTTTTATGGGTAAAGCTGCTTTTATTTCAGAGTCTGTTATACTAAAAAGATTATCACTTGAAGATTCATTGATGGAATGTTGAAAGGAGGCCAACTAGCAATAGAAACATATTGGTTTTAGGGTTAATTTAGACGCCTTTTGTATCTTTGGACATTTCATGAATAGAACTTTCAGTTTGATAGGTTTAAGGCAAAATAAACCAACCAGTATGGCTTTATTGAACATATTCTTAGTTATGTTAGGGAAGAAATTAGACTAGCCGGGCTAAAACTAATGAAAACAGGACAAAAGATAAGATGAAATGATCCTATGTTGGTTGCATCACAATGAGAAATTTCCTGCCCTACTTAACAGACATGATAATGTTAAGCTTTACTAACTTTCGAGGGATTATTTGATTCAAATCCCAAATGGAATGTTGATCACCTTAAGTTTGTTTAGTACCAAGTTAACAATGGGTTAAAACATTTAAAGATTGGGTGAAAGAAAATTACTATTATTTTTTTAACTTCGACAAGAGACATGAAAGTGAAATGACCAAAATGCCGTCAACCAAAAATTTTTTAGGAGAGTTTGAATGAGCGGCCAAAATGGCTTTTGGGTTATATGATCATTTGGATTGCCTTTCATCTCCGAAGCGCTTCTGCTGCGGAAGGAGCTTCTGGCTAGAAGCTAAAAGAAGGCGCGGCAAGCAATAAATCACGGTGGGTTTGGTGGAGTTCGTTAAAGCATTATGGTAGAGTTTGTTGGAGCATTAAGGTGGAAGCTCACATACTCTTTCATCATTGTTGATATGGTTTCGAACACGTCCTCCAACAGCGACTCCATCTGCTTCAACTTCTTCTTCTCCCCCAGTGCCTTGAGACTGACCACTTTCCCTTCATCATAGCCGTCGATCTCATCTTCTTCTTCCCCATCTTCGGCATCCTCTTCATCTTGGTCATCGGCGTCCTCTTCATCTCCGTCATCATCATCGACATCCTTGTTAGGTTCAGATTCGTAGAGGAACTTATCGTCTTTCTCATAGGAAGAGTCGTAATGAATATTGCCGGGAGGGTGGAGCAAGCAAGATATGGTGACCCTTTGGATCAGATCCCAGAAATTGGAAACCTTCCTCGTCATTGGTCTCAGTTACTTTGATGAACAAGTAATGGAGGAAGAGAGTACCACTTTTACTCAAATGAGCAGCACCACTTTCCGAGAAATGAGCAACACCACTTTTCGAGACCAATGAGCAGCAGCACCTTCCTCACCAATGAATAATGCTAAATAACTCATAATTTTTTTAAAAAAATAATTCTATGTCCATGCTCAAGAGCTCAGATTCTTTTACTAAAAATTTCATTTTATCATGATTTTTAATTTACATATATTTCCATTAAATCAATTTTTTTAATATTTATCATTGTTTAATTCCTCAAAATTAATTATAAATAGCTAAAATAAAATATATATGAATGTGTTGCATTTAATGATATTGATGTCCTTTTAAGTAATTTGACAACAAAAGTCACTCCTCCAACGTTTATCCAAACACTTTCTCCTTTTTCAAAAAAGTCACTTTCCCTTTCAAAATTACTTATACAAAAAAGGCACTTATCCCACCGTTTATCTAAACGGACCCTTCCTCTCCTATCTCTCCTCACCCGCAATACAAACTAATTAGTAATTTGATTCATCAACCCAGATATATTATCATTTTGATTCAAATATAAACAAAATCCAGAAATCAATCAACTAAGATTTTCAATAAAAACCAATTAGCCACATCAATGGCACCCTATGGGAAAACCCAAACAAACCAAAATCTAACCTATGGTTTACAAAAGGCAAGTGAATCCATAGCAACACAAATCACATATGTAACACCAAATAAACCCACCATTAAACAAAATTAGAGGAAGATTTATGATGTAGTAAAACCCAAGTGAAGGAAGACAACAAAGTGAGGGTGGATAGTGTTGCACCAGAAGGCCTAGGGCAAGCCAAGATTTGAAAATAAGTTGACAAAGGAGGAGAGGAAGGATATACTGATGGTGGTACTAACAGGCAACAATGTCACTAATGGGGATGTTCAAGGCGAAGGAGTGTGACAGTGAGGAATGAAGAAGGACAGGGAGGTCAACATGGATGGTAGATGGTACAATAATATGGAGGGCAAAGAAGCCTTTTCAAAACATATTTGAGGCTGGGAAAGGTGATGAATAAGGTGTAACCAGGGATGGGGACTGAAAAATTGTTGGCTATCATGAATTTTCCCTAAGGAACATCATATAAAGTCGTAATAGCAACCAAAAGCACTTTCACTAGCTACAGAATCTGAATTGCCATTCCTCAAAAGGTCCTGGAATTTAATCAAATGAGCCATCAATGACCCTTAAATTATCCCATAAAAATACGGGGAAATTCTCATGTCCCCAAAAAGATTGATTTTTAAATTCATGTTTTAATTGTAAAACAAAAGAAAACTATATTGAAAACAGAGAATATCAAAGGAAAAAATGCACCTAAATTAAGCATGGAAAAGAAAAATGTGAAAGAAACAAATCCCTAACAGTAGCATCAACAGCAACAACAACAATAAAGCCTTATCCCACTGAGTGGGAGTTACATGGATCATACAACTGTGGGTTAGGGTCAGGAGTTTCAGATGGCATCGTTGGGTTTCAGATGGAAGCAGGATTTGGGAAAGTGGTCAGTTGAGCTTAGGAAGCAAAAATGGTCCATGTAGTTTTCGTCCCTCCAAGATGTACAACACATTTCAAATAATTAGAATTGAAAAAAAAAAAAAATAAGAGGGAATGTGGTCCTCCCACCAAAATGTACACTTACACATTTCAGAAATTTGGAACAAAAAAAAAAAGAGGGAAAGCCCTTCAAAATTTAAACAACATAAGAGTGAAATTGAAAAAAATATATATTAACTATTTTATCCCTCCAAAATTTCATGCTAAAAATGAATTCGAATAAGTAAATATTACATTAAAAGATTTTGTCACTAATTAATTTGACAAATTAGAGAGGAATATAATTTTCTTCACTAAATTTCTCGCTAATTGAGTAATTTATAGAGGAAAATCCAAGTCGTAGTTAATTTTTCTCGCTAATTTGAAAAATTAGAGAGGAATATAATATTCCTCGCTAAACTCCTCGCTAACTGGGCATTTTAGAAAGGAATATCTAAGTCGCCGCTAATTTTCCTCCCTAATTTTCCAAATTAGGGAGGAATATAATATTTCTCACTAAATTCCTCGTTAATTAAGCATTGTAGAGAGGAATATCTAAGTCATCACTAATTTTCCTCGCTAATTTGGACATTAGAGAGGAATTTACTGTTCCTCGCTAAATTCCTAGCTAATTGGGCTATTTGGAGAGGAATTTCAAAATCGTTAAAAATAATATGATTGAGCCCTAATTGGGCTAAATCCTTAATTTTCTTCGTTAAAATATGATTTTCTAATAGTGATCATTCATTATTATGATAGTAAAAAAATAATATGGGAAATCACATAGCATAAATACATTATGCTCGTCTCACAAACGATTAACACTTTTATGATTGAGCCCTTGACAGGTGAGCATACAAGTGGAAGATATATAAAATCTAAAAGAAAATATATAGTACAATTCCCACATTATCATTTATTTGAGAAGATGTCTAGATTTGGAATTAAAAGGTAACATAGATACAAATAAATTTATTTATTTATATTTATTTTCACACAATAAGGAAAGTGAATTTGACAACCTTAATTGTACATATAAAGAGAATAATCATCGTAAAACATTTATACAATAATTCTCTTAATGTTAATAATTCAAAATAATTCATAAAACATAATGGGCCTTTTTATATTTTTAATAAATAATTCATGAAACATATAAAGGGCTCAGGAATTATTATCATTTAAAGATAGTCCAAAAAAACTGTGCGTTGCTTTATTTAAAAGATTATTTAAAGGGCTCATGAATTGTTGTTGTTGTTGTTGGACCCTAGGACCCGTGCAATCCCACGCCTGACCCGTTCTCCTTTCTCCCAGGTGCAATTAAATGGAAGTAATCACTAGTGATAAGGCAAATAAGGGAGACAAGGAATAATATATATTCTAGAATATTACCGATCAAGAGGGAAAAACGAAGGATGAGGAATTGGTTGATATTGAGACAAAATCTCATAGCATATGGGAATATTGAGATCAATATGTGTTGAACGTCCAAGGATCATAAAGGCGCTTACTCCTCCCCATGGTGAAAATGCGTAAGTTCGAAGGCAAATTAAATGAAACTGGAAATCAACAAAACCAAACCCAAGAAAAAAAAAAGATCCCGAAGAATTTGCCTCGTACAGAACAACAAGTAATTTATTCCAATGAACCTTGACTCTATTACCATTTGAAGAACAAAAATAGGAGAAATAGGCAAAAGGAATTAAGAAAGTTTACCAGATTTGTTTGAAGGCGAAGCCATGGTATTGATCTACAGAGAGTTTCAACACACTGTACCTAGGGATGCCAGAGAGGAAAAATGAGAGAGATAATATGAGGGATAATAAATCAGTTACTGTATATCCCCTTTTATTCTGAGATAGTGGGATTTTATTTTATAACTGTCAAGTAGATATTTAAATTTTAATAATCACTAATTAATGTTAATCTATTTAATATTTAATTAAAATATTCTAACAGCTTCTGGAATTAATTTATTTGACAACTTATTATTTTTTGAAAAAACGGAATATAGAAGAATGACAAAAAGGCAATAGGGGAAGAGCGATCGTAGGGCACACGGGGAGGCCAAACACGCTAAATAGTGTGCGTATGGATAAGAGAGAAGCCACTCGGAATTATGGGGAACACCGTTGCAAGGAGTACTTAAATTGTTCGCATCTAATTTCGGTAATTTACATTTCATTTATTTTGTAAATATGTGTGTGATGTCCAAAAAAGCATGAAAGCCAAGAGTAAGAGAATAACTGCCAATTTACTATATTTTATTGATATAATATTTCCCAAATAAACAAAAAACTACATATAAATATATAAGTATCTAATTTACCATATTATTAAATATTTATCCTGTATAATATGTCCAACTGAGAGGGCCACTTTAATGCATTAACATGGACACTTGGGTGATTTATGACCACTACCTTACAATGAGACCTTGGAAACCAAAGGTTAGACCAGGTAAGGTGATGATTGATAAGATTGCAGTTGTGGTCAAAAACTCAGTATGACCAAGGTGGCCCTAGAATATTATGACGAGGAAGCTTTAATGTTCACAGGAAATAGGATAGGAAACTTTAAAAGAGTACTTTAACACCTCTCATAAGCTAAGAGGACACTACATATGTGAGAATCTGTGTTCTTGTGGATCTAAGAAAGCAGTTGATGTCTGGGTTTTCGGTGGACAGTGATGACCGTTACCTTCAATGAATGTCGACATTGAGAGTCGTCAACCCCATGTTCATGAACTGCCCAAGACAACCTGAGTAGAATCAATGGCATGTAATTGAGAAACCCCACCGGCAACTGGAACAGGAAGATCACAAAACTGTCTCTCTGAGACAAGAAAACGACAATGTTGGTGCTACTCCTGATGGGATCCTACAAGATGTTGGTAACCGAAATCCGTATCCCGAAGAGAACTACCTCAGGCAGGCACTGGTCAGGAAAGAAGAGGGAACCACCTGACAAGCATAGCGCTCCTTTGGAGGATATGTCGGTCAAGGCGCCAAGATCAGCTGAGGAGAATACTCAGAGAGGAAGTTAGTAGATGGGTCATGGAATCCATGGGAATAATAATGGAATGCAATAATGATTACATATCATTTGAAATGTAAGATTTCATGGTAATTTCATGAAATATTGTCCCTTATCATTAAAAATATTAATGATCAACACCAATTTTTAATGGTTAACTTTAGTTTTGTAACGGAACGGGTAACATTGCTCTTAAAAATACTTTTAAGGAAATATTGATTTTGATAGGAAACTTTCTAAGCAAATCTGTACATAAACCCTACAAGAAATATCAACATTTTTTTATAGAGATTGACACGAAGATGGCGCCTCTGATTTTATTAATCTATTTGGTTATTTGACCTTTGTTGACCTCTTAATGAATGAACTTTCAGGATCAATACTAGAATTATATATGTTGGTCAAATATGTTAGATTTCTTAAATTTGATGGGGAGCATCCCAGATGAGATTGGGAAAATGAAACATTTAGAGGCACTTGACCTCTCAATGAACCAACTTGTTGGAGAAATTCCTCAGAACTTCAACAATCTATCTTCTTCTTGTTTTTTTTTTGGTTGGATTTGTCATATAACAATTTTAAGTGGGAAATTCCATTGGGCGTCCAGCATTAAATCTTTGAATAGTTTCACAATTGATTCCAGGTGATACGATACAAGTATTCTAATCAATCTTGTTATTTCTCCCTCTGAGTCTTAATATTAGACATATTTGAAGTAATATATATATGAAACAGTGACTTACACATTTCTTATCATAATGGATGTTTGGGGGAATGGTGCTCCTGACAGAGACAAGTGGATGGTATTCAAACAAGTGACTTACCCTCAACCTCAAGGCCCTCAACGTTGCCTATTTTATTTTCCTTTTTCTTTTTTAATTTGATTATGGGGGAGAAAATCCTTAGGGATTTTATTTGCCTTGTTAAAGTTATTTAAAAATGTGTTGTTGCCACTTAATAAATTAACATTTTTATTTTTTTTAAAAGTCATAAATTAAAAATATATATTTGGGTAATTTTTTTATCTTTCTCCCGAATTTTTTTCTTCTCAAATAGTTTATTAATAAAATATTGAAATGATGTAGCTCAAACAATTAAAGATAGAGCACTGTATGATCCATGGAATGAGGAAGTAATGAAACATTGGTTTTGTATACGGAGTGACCAAGAAAGAGTTAACCAACTCATGAATGTTAGTTACGAAAGTTTAAATGTATGAAGAGATCATAGAACAAATAGAGAAAGAGTGCACCAAAAATAAAAATAAAAACTATGATACTAATCTTATTTTACATTTCCGTACCAAGTGTCTGTTTGAATTAACACTATAAGTTACTACTTCAACATAATTACATTTTACAATGTAAATATATAAAAAGCCCAACTTTCTTTTTCCTTATTTTTTTAGAGCTTTCACGACCCAGTTCAAATAGGTCCAAAATAGATTTCTAAACTAAGCCCATGTATTTTCTTGAAAAGAATCCCCTTTTTTAAATAAATTGAGGCTCAAATGAGAGAGAGAGAGAGAGAGAAATTTTCCATCGGCCCAATTATCAAGTATGTTATTATAATAAAGGGATACAAAACATAATTGATGTATGAAGATCTCTAATTATATTCATAACATACCGATGGGGCTATTTCCACTGTCACAAACACAAACTTACATTAGGGTTTAGGGTATCCAAATTCTTGCATCCAAATTCTTGTCTTTAAACCCTTCTGCCTTCTCTAAATCTTTTCTTGTCTTTTTAACAGATTTTTCAATATCAAGTAGCTTTTCCTTCAACTCTTTCATTTTTTCCTCCAGTGGCTCCAACTTTTGCTTCAACTTCAATTTCTCTTCCTCTGTCTTGTATCCTTTCATATCTAAAGCAGACTTAACATTAGGCTCCAACCAACTCAAGTCTAATCCACTCTTCCCAAGCTCCTCCCACATATGCTGAAGCTCCTTGCGGGACTTCTCATCCTTCATGTCTTTCAACTTCTTTTCCTTCAAAAATATCAGAACTCGACCCAAAACATTGAATGCCGTCACTCTAGACTGAGGAATTCGATTTTTCTTATAGTCCAACAATGAAGGATACAATTCAAAAACTTTCTTTAAAAGTGGACCACACGGCTCCTCTATTCCTGCTAAACCCTTGAAATCAACCAAGCGAGCAGGTATGACCACCTTAAATTCAAGCTCAACAATGCATTTATTGTCGCGAATCAAGCCATTTTTTTCCCCCTCAAGTACCTCCAAACACTTACACCTAACTTCTTTGTTACAGAACTTGTGGTTCATCTCTGCATTTAATTGGAAGACTATAATATGAGATCCACACATCTTATTCTGATCTAAACATGAGACCACTAAACCGAAAACTAGTTCCAATGGAATGAATAAAGGTTAATACCCATAAACAAAGCTCAAAGTGTACCATGCATTATATGTTTTAAGAGGGGCAAAAACAGTTATGAACACTAAAAACGGGTGCAAAAATGCTACTATCGTCGAATATAACTTAGCAATACACCTTTACTTTTTGTAGTGGGCTCACGGTATTTTTGAATATACATATATAACAGTGTTAGATTATATTTAACAGTCCTGACATTTTTCTCCCATTTTGACTGTTCATAGATATTTATATATCCCCAAATAACATATAATGGTACATGTATTTTTTATAAAAGTTCATAAGCATTTTTGCATTATGAATCAACGAATAATTAACAAGTATGAAATGATGATACCGTTTCGTTTAGATTTTTTCCTGGAAGATTGATTGACCACAGTGACAGTGAATTCTGCTTCTATGCTCCACCCCTTAGCCAAGTTCGATGCATCTGCTACATACAAATATATAGCCAAATCCTTCTTGCCTTCTTTTCCTCGATATACAGCAAAATTCCTGCAACAATTAAGACCAAAGAAAATTTGTATAAATATTGAGTGTACTGTGAAGAAATATTGTTCAAGCGGTATGAAATAATATAAAAAGATGTAAAGATCAAATCGCACACCTAATAATTTTAAAAAGATCTTTTATTTAATAATTATATGTATTCGACTTTTCAATCATTTGACTAATTACATGGTATTCTTAATTTATTTCTTTATCCAATATAAGAATACCATTGAATAATCGAAACTGACAGATTTATGACAAAGTGAAATGGGGAGAAATGTTTAAATAATTAGGGATTGTGTTGTAGTATTTGTGAAACAGATTTCAATTACCAATCGCAATGGCTGTCAGTAAAAACCTCAGAGCAGTAACGGGTATTGGTCTTCAATGTTTTGTAGTTTCTGATCGTCCATTCTATTTTCTGGTATTTTATACCATTGAGCTGTTGAATCTCCATCCTCCAGTCAACTTATAATGATCCGTCACCAATCAAACTCTGAAACCAAATTTCAAAGCCAGTAGTAGTGAATATATATATATATATATATATATAATGGGAAACTCAAATTTTGCCGCCTTATGAGAAACAAACTACACTAGTTACAATTTGCAGCGACAATTAGCTAGATGGAGAAAGGGGGAAGATGTTTATTTTTGTATTGAATAAAGCTGATATTAAACCAAGAAGGATACAAGTGAGAATTAGATCTATCAGTTTTGTGGACAATGTTGATGTGAACCATAAAAATACACAGAAAGATAAAATTACCACAATTATTAGAAAGATAAAATTACATAAAATAATTTTTATGAAGAAATTTATTGAAAAGAAGAGACAGGCACACCTCCTCGCTCTCCCCGTTGCTGATGAAAAATGGTGAGGAAGGAGATAATAGTGGAGGGGTTTATTATAGGGGAGGGGCGAAGTTTCTCAAATGACTGAGGAAGGAGAGGGGGGAGGGGCGAGGTTTCCCGAATGATTAAGGAAGGAGGAGGGAAGTTGACCCGGGGGGGGGGGGGAGTGAAGTTCCTCAAAGAAGAGGAAGAAGGATTTGAATTGTCATCTACGAAGAGAGAAATCAAAGGAACGCGTTTTTAGATATGAACGAACGGATGAAGAAGTGCGTCATTCATCCATGAGACCATGACATCACCTTCCCCTATGCCCTATCGGCCCCTGCCTCTCTTTCTTGGAAGTTTACGGGGGAGGTTTTAATGAAAGAAATTATTTATAAAAATATCTCAACATGTTGTTACTGATAAATTGAGAAGTACCATTGACAAGTGGAGCAGCTGCTATTAACAATTATTGAAACCTTTTTATAAATAACTTTATTTCTTCTTTTCTTCTTCTTCCTCCTCCCTCTCATTACTACTTGATTCATGATGGAATTTTGAATTTCATCTCTAAGTAACAACTGTTGTAGATTAAATGTAAATAAAAAAAAGAGAAGAGAATTTTTGAGTAGATAAAGGCGAAGATGTTTAATGTATTGAATAAAGATGATATTAAATGAAAAAGGATACAAGTGAGAATTAGAGCTACCAACTTTGTGGATGATTGAAGTGAAGGATAAAAATACATAGAAAGATAAAATTACTACGCAAGATAAAATTACATAAAATAACTTTTACAAAAGAAATTTATCGAAAAAGAAGAAATTTTAGTTATTAGTTACCATCACAAGAAATCAATTGACAGGTCCACCTCCCCGTTGTCCACTAAGGAAGGAGATGAGTGCATGGTGGGGTTACAGGGGTATTTATAACCCCTAGACACTAAAAGAAAACGCGTGAAGTGATGATGAATGATTGAGGAAGGAGAGAGGTGAAGGGTGAAGTTTTATTTTTTTTGGGAGTAACAACTTCTAGAAAGTATAAACCCCCACTATCAATGTGCGGACTCATAACCCTGATTCGGTTTAAAATAAGTGGGACTTATTTTTAATATATTTTAAAAAGAATTCATTCGCTTACATGCTGATCTGTCTAAACCCACTGACACCTATCACTCCTTCTTTCTTTTCATTTGTACTTTTGTTTTCTTTCTTTCTTTCTTTATTTTATTTTTATTATTATTATTATTATTATTATTCCTCCTCCTCCTTCCTGCTCTTTTCCACCATGTGACCTGTCTGCCAGTACCACCCACTCCCCTCTCTCCAATGAGGTTGAAAGCAGCGATGATGATTTTACAGAGTGGTTCAAGATGGGCATGGCAATTGGATTTGCTTATGGCTTTTGGAGTGTATGTTTGACCCTTTTGTTCAACAAGAGATGGAGAAATGCCTATTTCCAGTTCCGACCAAATTTATGGCTTCGCGAAAGCTTGGCAAAATGACTCAAGTGAACTTGAAAGAGTTGCTTGGTGTTGTGTGTTTTGTAGATCTTGTAGTGAGCTTGAAGGCATTAGTTTGCCTCTATTTTTGAGATTTGTTGTATTATTATGGTAGATGTGACGTCATTATTGTATTTACATGTTTGCAATATTGATGGGACCTAAAATTTTATATTAAAACGAAAATGATCAAAGAATATATAAAATGTTATACATAGCTGTAACTGTAAAATTCATTATAACATAGAACTAGATTTTTTTTTACATCTTATATGTTTTAACGAATATTGATTTTAATCCATACACTCAACGATATCAACTCAAATTAAATCCTCGTGAAACTAAAAGAACCAAAATCAAAATTCAATTTGTATTAAGATCAATGTAATGCGTTGAATATATATTTATATCCAATTAATAGTTGTAAATACTGTTGTTCTTTTGTCAAACCAGGTAATTCAAAACATGGAAAAACAGTAATATTATGATTTAGAACATGCATAATCAATACTTGCTGCACCATGAATCCATCAAGAGCAGATAGTTGAATAAGTATGATTCCTAGATAAGTATTAATAAACATGGAAAGACAGTAATGACAAATAAATTTGAAATTCTGCAGCATATCAACTATCAACTACTCCTCCCTCCTATCTTTTTATTAGTGATGTATCTTTATTATATATGTAAAAGTGTATCTAATATCGATTATTTGGACTTAAATGTGTTAATTAGAGGTTAATTTTGTTAAGGAATGATTAAATGAATTAATAGCTAATAAGAGATTTTCCTATCATTTATTAATTTCCCTTAATGCTTATTATTTTAATCGGTATTACATCACATTTGGATTTATATGCAGGATATTTTGGAATTGAATGTTCAAAGAACTAGCTGAAACCAAATTGATTGAAAGAACAAAATTGAAATAGAAACAATCAGAAACAAATCAAATATGGCCAACAGATTGGAATGAATCTTCTAAAGATATGGAGGATGATTGTTTTCATTTTCCATTTAATTATTTAACAATACATCTTTTATTTTTAAATTAATTCATCACATCCTTTGTCCCTTTTCCATCCTCTCTCCATTTCCATTCACTTGACATTTTCACCCAATCATATTCATCTTACACACACTTTCCGATTTTTTTATTCACTCTCCTCTGTCTCTTTTCCCTCCACTACACATTCAATAATGCCACCTTTCCATTTTTTCTTCTCTCTCTTCACCTTTTTATTTTGGAAGAATTACATTGCGCCATATTGAATTAATTACTTTAAGATCTTAAGAGGTTATTAATAACAAGTTGAGGAACACTATTGATAGGTGAAGTAGCTACCATGAATAACCTTTTAAGATCTTAGATTAATTAATTCATAACACGAAATTTTAAGGTAATTCTCACTCTCATTTCTCATTCAACACACACTCACTCATTCACCACTAATTAACCTTTTAGTTTCTCAACACGTATTGATGAATGCTGACTGGGATATGAATTAATGGATATCTACAAGATTAATATTCATAACAATAATCTAATTGTTATTAATTTTTTAGTTGATTCTCAATTGAGCCCAATTGATAGTATCGATCTCCTCAACATCTTTATTCTCCTGCTACTCTTACCTCATCATGATCTTCTTCCCAACCTGATTGAATATTTAAACAGAGTAGTGGGTTAGCAAAAATTATCTCTGTTTGTATCATTTTTGTTAAAAAAAATCAGTTTGACAAATTTAAACTTTTTTTGGATGGTTTATTGAAAACTCCGTTTAAATATGAGTTTAAACATCGATAACAGTTAAAATTGATAAATAATTAATATTAATTATTTTTCAAGTGAATTAAATTAGTTGAATACCATACCTTTACTCTAGGCCCATGAAGCCTGACCTAGTTTACTTTCCGCTCATATACCCCAGATTTTGTGGGATTAAAATAATTCAGCTTTCAGTTCATTTACTCCTACCTGATTTTGTGGAGTTTCTCCACTTGTGATTTTTTATCTTCTACACCAAATTCTTGGAATAACAAGAGTGAGATTATGAGTTCTAGCATAAAATGACAATAAACTCCAACAGAATATGAAAATGTACTCAAGATTTTGAACCTCAGCCTTTAATAACAAAACTCAACGATATTAAATGTTCTAGAAGAAATATTCTTTATTTAGTACAGATTTTCTAATCTGCTTAGTTGTAGGAGTTAGGGTTACAGAGAGCCATTGAGATAGAATTGTTGTAATCCGGATTTGGAGAGCGATAAAACCCCAATCCTGACAACACATACAACTGTAAATTCCCCTCAGCCTTTGGACCAGAAAGACCCTCAATTCTTGCAATATGTCCGAGCAACATCTGATAGAGTTCTTAATCATGAAGTTCAATCGCTAACATACGGTAAGAAGGCTAAAGTTGGAAATTAGGCTATTTTTATATTAGTAATTACATAAAGTGCTGTGTTGTCCTTTGATTAAGATGTTAGTTTGTAAATCTTGCTACTTATGTATTGAAGGATACGAAATACACACGTTAATTCAGTACTAAAGAGATTGTGTGTGTTTGGGAACTCCGTTGGGAGAATGAATTTTACAGATTTCGAGGCATTTTGTGGATTTCGAGATGGTTTTACGGATTTCAAGATGGTTTTTATGGATTTCGAGATGGTTTTTACAAATTTCAAGATAGTTTTGTCTCGACTTACGTGCACCGTTTTGGCAACGATGTTGCCAAACAAGCACATTAAGGACATAAAACAATAATTTTCCTCATGTAGATTATAGCTTCCTAGGGAGAAGTAGCAAGTGTACTAACATTTTAAGATTCATGGACTCACCAACTCGATACGTAATACCTCACTTTTAATTTAATATATTCATTAGAGACTTTTAATGAACCTCTTAAATGCTTTCCTTAAATTGAAATAGGTTAAAGAAATGAAATTCCAAAGTTTGACACGAGTTACTATTTACGTGGTCAAAAATTCCAGACTTTAGTGTTAACTTTTAAAATTTATAATTAATTCTAGAAAAATTGAAATTGAGTGGCTCAAATCTCTAAACGAAGCTTATACAATTCTCTACAAAAAAAAATACCAGTTGATTCAATATCGTACCCAATTAATACAGTTTTTTACATGAAAATATATTGTTCATATAATTATTTTTCAATTTTCCTGGTTTTTCTCTCAACTTTGGCAAATTATAACTTTCTGTGTACATATCCAAGTTCAGTGATCTTAATCTCATTTTAAAACTTAGCATATGAACTACTTTATAGAAAAAAATATCAAATTAATTGAAATTGATTTGCTATTTTTCCTTGTAGTTCAAAGTTGAGGAATTGGTTTGGGTGTTTGACCCATTTAAACCATTATCTTGAGTTTGATTTTATCAAAGTATACTTACTTATTTACCGCACCATTTCCTTGTTCAAACTAAGTCATTTACACATAATCATACATATATCCACATGCCTTCACATATTTACAAGTAGAGCTTTATGGAATACAAAAGTTCCAAAACACTTAAATTATGTACAAAGCACAAACATTAAGTAGCTTTGCAACCAAAAGAACACCATTTGCTTTCCTTAATCTTCTCTCACCTTGCCTTTACCCTTACTTGAGTTTGCAACTAAAATGGTTATTTTGTAAGAATGAAATTTTAAAGAAATCTCAATAGCAAAAGTACCTACACATGTAATAATATACATGACAATCATTTATCACTTACTTACATATGTATGAACATGTGATATCCAAAATTTCAAACACTTTGCATATAGTCAAAACATGCTAAAGACACATCAATCACACATTCAACTTTACAAACTTGTCATAAAACAAAACACAAATAATAAACAATTATCAAGAAAATCATTAGTGCAAGGTTAGTACCTCTTTGTCACGGGGCCATTACCCTCTCCCCCAAAAGCTAGCTCATGGGGGCATGCAGTGCGCCCGCTTATATAGCCCAGCACCCTCCCGAACCTCTCCGATGTGGGACTTTGACATTCTCCCCCAGCCAATCCGCGAGCGACCTCGCCGCGGGGCCCACCAGCAACCTCGCCGGCGTCCGGAGGGTCCACCGTGGACCGAAGGTTCGGGGCTGGCTCTGATACCACTTGTCACGGGGCCATTACCCTCTCCCCCAAAAGCTAG
>JANTPZ010142238.1:0-14962 GCA_025593235.1 Vachellia pachyceras
ATGTCATTATTCTCCGATACCCAAGGTGTGAAAGAATAATTGATACAACCTGATTTTTCCATGAACTGACGGTCCAAATCTCCTCCATTAAATAATTCCACGAAGAAGCTGGTCTAAATTAACCAAAGGGGTAAGGTCAGACAATAAAATTTGAAAAATTCTTCTACTGACAAACCATGGAAGGAACCAATGAGGTACACAGTCATGAAGATATGCAAAATATGCATATCAAGCGTGTGTCTACTCTGTTGGGTTAATTTAACTAGGAATAAGAGATAGCATCTCTCTAGCAGCTTATATTCAATTCCTTTAGGGAACAATACGGGAGTATACTCCCTCCAATCTTAAATGTAGAAGCTTGATAACTAAAATATATAGATCTGAAGGAAATTAATTAAATTAGTTGTTTGGAAAAAAAATTGTGTTGATTTTCCTGAAATACTCTATTTGATCATTTGCATTCAAAACTACCCCATTTGATGAAATTTTTTTAATATGTGCAATCAAAAAGAATAATATGGAAACAATTATAAAGTTAAAAGATAAAATGAATTTAGGCTTCATATTAAAGCAAATCTCTCAATTGGCCCTACATTTAGGATCAGAGGAAGTATCTCTTAAATTATATTCAGTATGTTATACCAATGCAGAGGGCACCTAAGAAGAATGTACCCCAAACTAAATTTAAGGATACTCGGATCTTAAAGAGTTAAAATTATCACATGTATTTGACAAGTGATTTAGTGAGAGAGAGACAGAGAGATTACAGGAAATGGAAGAGTAGAACAATGAACCTCAGACATGTTAACATCATCAAGGTCAAAGAATGACCCATTCTCTTCACTTCCGATGCTTTTTGGCTTCAGAGTCATCTTCAACCATTTGATCTTTTTGATCAGGACAGAGAGATCTTGTCTTCCAAACAGCCATGATGGTCCTATGTCAGCACCAGAACAATTTCTTAGTAACATAGAATATCTTAAATGTTGTGGTCCATATCTGTCACTGTTTGAATAAAAAAATATACAATGAAGAACATCTACAAATGCTGCTGGGAGCCCTAGAAGAAGATGATAGCAAAAATTGTGCATAAAAAATCATTAAAATCATACTTTCTCCGGTCCTACATATAGAAGCTAGACAAATAATTTATTTTGGTCTTAAATATAAGATTTAAATGCACTTTACTTCTCAAATTTATAATTTTTCTCAAAGTATCCATGCTGATTGCACATGGTATGGGGGCTTCATCAATGGGTATTTCCAATGCGCATTAAAGAGGTGTTTTAGTGAAACAACACACATTTGTTGCAAATAACTAATTTAACAAATTTTTTAATATCTGCAAATTAATTATCTAGTTATTATATTAAAGACTAGAGATAGTATAAAAGAATAGAGTTTCATAGGTGTTTCAAAGATATATGAAAGAAAATACTTCACACAACATTCATAAATTCTTTCCTATACCTGTAGGCAACGTTAAAGGATACAAAGGATTGGAAATGGAACTTTAGCCTGCCTTCTTCGTCTTGCGATTTTGCACAATGCCTTGCATCCATACCTCTGCCGGGTTGAAGGGTTATGGTAATTATTGGACTCCCCATTGACGCAAATGTGGGGCGAACGACCTCAATGTCTTCAATGTCATCCCAAAGCAAGAAAAATGTGGTTTTTCGTCCAAATATATTTGCATGGAATCCAAAAATTCTTACTGAAAGGAAAATTCGACCCTGCATTAGGAAAAATGACAACATTGGTGAGCGCACATATTAGTCAGTCAAAATGACCAAACTTATTGTGCATTAATGTTATTGTCAAGGGACTTAGGGGTGCCAAAATAACTAACTTGTAACAAGAACTGATATTTTAAGGATTGATCTGTGTATTTTCAAATTTCAGGAGCTAAAGTTGAATAGACCTAGAAGTATGGAACCAAATTATTAACATACTCAAAGATATGTCATGTCTTTGAACTTCAAAATTCAAATAACTACAAGACCAACCTGCATGGGCATTTTTCTTTGCAAATGGCAGGTGAAATAATTTATTAGAAATTCTTCATGTGGAAGCCCAAAGAGCTTCTGAAAGGCTGAATTTGTCTGAGGAGATCGCAGATTAATCTACAAGTTTTCCAATTGGGAAAAGATAAGCCAATATGAATACTAAGACTACATAAAGACAAAACAAATGGTTGACACACAGAGTTGGACACACAAAATCACATACCTTTTTTCCCACTTCTTTCTCCATTTTACTTATGTATTGTTTTATAACACTACCGCCTCTTGTGTTATCCAAGAAAATTCTCAAGTGCAGCTTCGATTGACTTGCCAAAGCAAACTTTCCTTCAAGAGGAACCCATGTATCAGCAAGGTCAGAGATGTTTCTTTTCAGAAAATTGATTTTAGCATGTCCTAAAGATGCAGTTTCATCAAAAGGTCCATCAAAATCAAAAACTTCCACATTCAACACTGATGGAGGGTCATCCATTGCATCGAATTCAAATACCTCTGCAAAGATAAGTAACTTTCGTGAGCAGAAGGGGAAAGAGAAAGAAACCATAACATACAAACACAAGTCTTAAATAACAACATAATACGTTCACCATTCCATAGAGGATCAGAGTTTTGAAACTTGGTGGAGCTGGTTCTAGTCTTCCCATTGCAAGAAAAAACCACATATGGATCTGAGATTCCGCTTAAATTGACAGAAGCTATATTGTTTCCTTCAATCAAGGCAACAGTTAGTAGCCAACCATCTCCTTGTGCTTTAATTCCATGATCACTACCTAAAATTGGAGTGAAGAAATATCAAAATAAGTAAAGAATAAAGCCACTGAACTAAGCAAAAAAGCACTAAGTACAAAATTGAAGACATTAGCTATCCCCATAAAGGAATCACTAGATCAATGAGATAGAAAGAAGGCCAAATCAACTAAAGAAAAAAAAAGAATATAGTGTTTACAGTTGTTAGGAGGGTTATTAGGTGGGAGTTAAAGGCTTCTTGAAATTTCTAAGCTTGGCTTTCATTTGGACTATAACTACTATACACCCTACTGAGTAGGATTTACACAAAGGAATTCCATCAGGCTCCCATGCAATGTATTAGAACCCAAATGTTGCTTTTTAGTTGTAAAGAGACTAGTTATTTTCCTATATTTGAAGAACAACAGGCTGGCTTGGATAATTTCTCTTTACAGGTTCGGTACACTTTTCTAGAGTGTCTAACTTCATTATGAGTCTTGACCATAGCTTCTAAAGGGCCCTTATTTTGACAGGATGGTAGAAAAATTGGAAAGTTTTGTTTAGTTAATGTGTTCAATACTTTGGTTTAGTCTGTTTAATGTTATTTGACGGAAATTTATGTCTGTTTTATCAATTATTCAATTTATTTATTAATGAAAACACAGGATGAAAAATTAATAGAATCATGGTATTTACAAAATTAATATATGATAAGCAAGAAAGGCCCCAAAAAACAGTAGATAGGAGACTACCTGTTTGTCTTCTGGCTCGCATGAAGCGTGAAATTAAACCCAGTAATTTTTGACCTTGAAGAACCAAAATAGCACTTGAAAAAAATTCACCAATTGAATCTGGCAAGTCAACCCCAATAACCTGAAGCCCTTGAACTATGCTGGGTGCAGCCATGCAAATGTGGATAACCACATACAGTCCAATTATAACTGTTGTTACTGCAGTGAAATTTGCAAAATATTGCATTGCCAGCTCCCGATCTGATTGTTTTTCTTCTTGCAGTGATGCCAAGATTTGTTCCTTACTAGAACCAAGGTCCTTTGAATCAACAGGTTTAACAGTTTCACATAATAAACTAGCATACTGATTAAAGCTATCCTTCATCCCTTGGCGGGCCCCATTTTCTATCATTCCTTTCATCATGGTACTCTGCACAAAATTTAACCGCCATGATATCAATAGGCGAGAACATTGTTTGTCTGATGGTAACTGAGGTCCAGTAGTAATCACATATAGTAATTCTGCCCTAAAGGTGTTCCCGTACATGACATCTGGAGTGCTGACATTGGCAAATACGGCAAAATTCTTTCCATCAGCTCTCACATAAGTTTGTTCTTCATATGCTTTGACAGATTTAACAAACTTGGTGGCAGCCTTGACATAAGTAAGTGATCTTTTCAATGAGGATTCAGTACCATCATTGTCAAACTTCCAAGGTCCTACTTGTAATTCCGTAGTACCCTGTAAATCTGCCATTGACTTGGGGAAATTTGAATCGGGTGAAAAAAGTAGTGTGTTTAAGTCCTCTGGTGCTATGATATATAGTTGATCTATAAGCACTCCTCCTGGTAAATTGCTCGGAATCTCAGTCCCTTTGTCCAATGATTGCGTTTTTCTCACAACTTCTTCAAAAGTCTCATTATCAGCAAACTGATCCTCAATTGTGAAGTCATCAATTCCAGCTTTGATACTTTCAGTTTGATCTGAATCATTGCTTTTCATGGAAACTGAAGATATAGCAGTACTTTTAGTAAAAATTTGAGCTATTCGTCCAGCAAGTGTTTTTTGTGATTTCTCATCTTTAGATGATGTGGTCTCTTCAAATCTCAAAGGAGAAGATGAAGGCGAACAGTTTGAGAAAGACGTTAAAGGTGATTCCATAAATGCATCAGAACATTTCCATGAATGTGAAAATTGGTCATTATTGGGATTTGACTCCTCCAAAGCTCTGGTCATGTTGGTTAAGAAAATACTTAAGCGAATCTGTCCTGTTCCAATAAAGTTAATGCATGTAACAATCTCAAAAGTAAAATGCACACAACTTTCCCAGTGGTAAATATAGTGATTTAATTTACTTAGCGTCATTAATCTAATAAATATATGTTGAAATCCATGCAATAACCGCATGATCTTGGCTTAATCAATAATCGAACATGACATTTGAATAAGAAGGGAAAATAAAATCTTGGGGGGCATATATGATAGGAAAAAGAAACTATATTTGGCAAAAAAAAAAAAAGGAAAAAGAAACTATTGGATACAAATGTGCATGAATTTTTTAATGTGGCTAATCTCCAATACAGAATAAAATAAATCTACTCTTATGTAAAGCAATTGCAGGCATGCCATTTACGCCATGATCAGTAGTTTTTGACCTCATCCTTATTCCTTACAATGATTTCTACAACAAAAATGAATATAAAACAACAAAATCCAAGGAAAATCCATTTTACACAAGTGACGATCAAATAATGAGGTAAATGCAGCTTAGTGCAATACATGGGATAACATATAATAGTTACAAAGGAAGGAAAAAAACAGGAAAAGATTTGCATTATTTCATACCACATTCCTTGGGTTTCGATTTCTTGCTTTTGGGTTGCAGAGAATACCAAGAACTAAGGGATTTACTTTCTTCCTCAAAAATAAGTGAAATTGGCATCTTCATCTGTCCCACAAAATCGTCCTTGAAGTATTTATCTTCATCCATAAAAACAAACAGTTAGTTCTTCGTCCAAATCCTCAACACGAAAGCTAAACTCTTCGTCCCATTTGGCATTTACGCATTTCTTGAGCACTTTGGTCTTAAACTTCTGCTTTCCAAACTGTATCCTCACGTATGGATCGCTTGATCCATAATCATTTGGTATTCTTGCCTCGATAATGCGAACCACAAGCTTCATTTTGTACAAACCAGAATTTCGAAAGAGAAGATGACAACGGTGGTGGTTGTAATAATTACACAATAAAATAAAAAATTCAAATGAATCAGACAGAAGGGTAAAAAAATGTCGATTCTGTCGATGAAAATTATTGTTTATTATTGTTGTTTTCTTCTTATGAATTAATGGAGGTGAAAATGTTGAAAGAAAGAGGCAGAAAAGTAATAACGAAAAGGAAGATCTTGGGATTCTGTGAGAGGCCAGATTGAACCCAGAATCCCCACAGACACACAAAAAAAAAAACGGTTACGTTTTTCTGATGGGTGAGAAAATTAGGATTAATTAGAAAATCCAAAACGAGAACTTGGGGTGAAACTCGAAAAAACTGGCAGAAAATAATCAACTTGAAAAATTAATTATTTATTTTTGGTTGAACCCATCTCTTCCTTGCAGATATTAAATCAATCCTTCATTATCACAAGCTTTCCTATATTATACACATTATTCTTCATCCTATCATTAATATTAAAAGTTATATAACTAATTTGAGTATATTAATGAATTAGTTAATTTAATTATTTATAGTAAATTAGTTTTAATTTTTCTAAAATACCCTTGTTAATTATGTGTATTCAAATTAACAATTGATCGAAAATCTTAACATATGCAATTAATAAGAATATTTTAAAAATAAAATTATAAATGTTTATGAATTTAAGGAAAACGAATAGCAAATAACATAATTAGAGAACCAAAGAGGGTGTTATTATTCGCTATATCAAGTATAAGGTACACAAGGGATGCATTCTATTTAAAGGTAGGGAGATTTACTGTGGGGTCCCACATAGTGAAGATATTTAGCAAATGGTCCCAAATTTTAAAATATTTAAAAAATGGTCGCATTGACAACACAAGGTGTTGTCAATACAGCGTATGGTGTTGTCACTTGACAACCCCTGACAACACCATGTGCTGTATTGATAACACCTTGTGTTGTCAATGTGACCATTTTTTAAATATTTTAAAATTTGTGACCATTTGATAAATAAGTCCCTTATTTAGGACTCAACCGTAAGTCTCCTTTAAAGGTATAAATTTACAATATTAGGGTAAATCAATTCTATGATTATAAGAGATAATTGAGTGATACATGGAAGATAATAGGGATTATGGGGTGATATAGACTTCTATGTAACATTCATAATGTAACGTCATTCTCCTTGGAACTATTACTCAACACCACCCAATTCCATCTCCAATTGAAATTATGGTTTTAAAAGCATTCACGCTATCTTTTAGAGCAATTATAAATGAAACAAATTAAGTGTCTCTACTCAATGAAAACTTTGTTGTACTCATAAAGACACTACCTTTGCATTCAAAAACTCATAGTCAAAATGGAATATGAAATAACAAATCTATTATCTTAACAGCAGCCTTCAACCTTTAGTCAAAACAAAGCTTGAAAATGATAAAATTAACTCCAATGAAATGAAATGCAAGTCCTATGGTGGCAACATACTACCACACTCTTCACATATGGTAGTTGGACTTTATGATCTAACAGTCTGCTAGCTCGCCTCTGGTGCCAATGGCGGACTCAGAATCCTGACTTAGGGGGTGCAAACTATTTTTTGAGAAGATAAGTGAGACTTATTCTTAATATTTTTTGAGAAGAATCTGAACAAAAATTTAGTGGATTCAAAATTAGCAAATGAGTGGGTGCAAAATAAATCACATAGTACTAATATATACCTAATTTTCTGGAAGTCGGGGGTGGAGGGAAAGCATGTAGGTCCGCCATTGTCTGGTGCCTTTCCTTAAGCTTCGACATTTGAGCCCATTAAAAGCAAAAGATGATATGAAAGTCCCAACAACCAACCTATTCGAAAGGCATACGAGCAATTGCTTTAAAGATTATGAATAAGTATGAAATTATTCTTCATGAGATTCATCATAATTTGCAATGAGTTTAAGTTCCACAACATAAACCATTTAATGAATATCTACATATTATCAAGCAACTGCAGTTATACAAGCGTATATTAAATATCATGGGCTTTATCACACACATTGACCTAGGAACAACAGAGCACTGATGGAGTTCCTCCACCCTTGTATCCTCTTTCTGCATGCTAATATATGCCCCCTCATCTCCTCTAGTTATAACACCTCAAAGACAATATCCTCCTCTCCGTTGACACATCAACATAAACAACAACCATTATTACATTGTATATCAAGTCCAATGACACATGAATATGACATTTAACTTGATATTCACTTTTTATCATACAAATCATGAGTTACGAGATATAATTCAAATAGTGTTTAGCATAGCTCATTATTTCAAGTCTCGACTCATAAACCCAAGTTTTCACATATGGGCTATCATCATGAAGAATACTATGCCTGTCACAAAATTTCACCTTTCAATTGGTTAATAATTTCATAATCACACACAATAGTCCCAAGCATTAATAGAGAGTAGAAAGATGTTACCTTTAGTTCAACAACTCACAACCCTGTTGGGATTAGAACGTACACACAGCGGAATTTAAAATTTTATAATCCTCTCATGGATTTGTCAAAGGCGTTTAGATTAAGAAGATAGAACCATACCTTTTTTGTTTTGAATTCGAATCATTTTTTACGTTTGTATCTCTTTAGGTTTCACAACCTTTTGCGTTTTTGATTCTAATAATGAGGAACCAACGTTTCTTTGATCGCCTTTCTCTATCGGTATCCACGTGAATAGTTCCCAACAATAGCGGCGTGCTAGCGCCCTCAGGTCTCACTCTTCCTCTAGGGTTTCTGGTGGCTCAAGGTCAGATTTGAATTACTCGTGCCTCTCTTGCTTATGAGTCCTATTATTTATAGACCTCATAGAGAGTTTCTCGAATCTACAATTAATATTTAAAATTCGAATTCAGATCTGGAAAGATATTCAAGATTAATCTTTATTAATCTTGAAATTCGAATTTCAAATGGATATTCAAGATTAATCTTTATTAATCTTGAAATTTAGATTTCAAATGATATTCAAGATTAATCTTTATTAATCTTGAAATCCGAAATTTGAAATTCAAAGTATGAAATTCAAATTTTGCAATCCTAATTTGGATTAATATGATCTGATCAAATCATATCCATATGATTAATCCAAATAATGAGCTAATGAATTTAATTTACCTTTATAAATTAAATCTGAATGTTAATGTTAGTTATTTAATTTATCAAATAAATTAAATATTGAAACTAACATATAACACTTTTCTCATTTTGAATTTGTATATATATATACATATATAAAATTCGAATAAAGCATATAATTAAAGCTCATGTTGGGCCAAAATTGCATCTAATACTTTGGAAATTAGAAAATGAGAAGAAAATCCAATCTGTAGAAAATAAGAAGAAAATCCAATCTGTGGTGTGGCTGCCTCCCTCCTCTGTGCTCTGGCCGAAAGTTACCCTAAAAAGGGTTTCCTAACCACCTTGGGTCGGGTGGAAGGTGTGGGTCGATATTCGCTGCGGCAAACCTCTCCCAAGAGTTTTGGTTGCACGCTTGATTGGCCGCAGTGAAGGGTTCCAGAGCTGTCTCCTCACGGTCTTTGCCAAAGTTCCTGAAATGAAATAGCTAAGATTTGAAGTATCTCTTGCTCATGATTAGAATTAAACACAAATATATCATATTTTATGGCAATAGCACCCAACATCAAGCTAATCACAACAATTAACTCTAATTTCCAAATTAAGCTCAAGAAAAGTCATGATGGGCCAAAATTTCATCAATACTTTGGAAATTCAGGCAAAAGATGTGAATAAATATGGCTCCATCAAAGTCTCCCTCACTTAAACCTTTGTACTCCTGGACAAAGCCTTTCAAAATAAACTTTTAATGGTCAATGCATTCAAAACCTATCAACATGAACTCAAGATATCATAATTTAGTTAAAGCATTTGCCAAGGAGTTAATGAGAATCAAAGATGAGGCACTAGTAAAATGATCTCCATGAGAGTTAATTCAAGAGATTGAATAAAATAGACTTTCCTCTCAAGGGGAAATGCGTTAATCTCTCAGCTCACCTAGGACAATTTCACTCATGGCCTACTTAATCCACTCTCTACTATAAGCTTGTAATTATTCTACCTCTCCACTACGAGGTTAATACAATGTAAATCAAGAGGACTTTGGGGGTTAAAATGGATAATGGAAAGTTAAGGACAATGAGGTGGGATGATGAATGTATTTCTTGAATACACAACACTACAGAAAACTTTTAACTTTAATATTTTCGTAATGCAAGAGTTTGAAAGAGATGCATTCAAGAATAAGTAAAAATTTTCTCTCACTTCTTCTCTTTCTTTTATATACATGAATTATTTTTTTATTTTTTTTATTTTTTTGAAGAGAAATAGTGATAAACTTGCATTGCATACAAATATCATGCTTACGTATTAAAATTTAGTTTTCATTGCCGGTCTCCAAGAATGAATGGCTCAAAGGGGTAGCAAGGGTTAAATTTCATGTTGGGTTTGTGTTTGGAGAAATGAGGGGTTTTTGAAATGAACACTTCTATCATTTTCACAGAATATTGGATCATAAAGCTTTGATTGATAAGCAAGAGAAGTTCTAGAGAGATTAGAATCAAGATAGACTCACACTAATCAAATAGGCTCAATTATCCTCACGACAAGGCTAATGTCTCGATCAGACAATCTCAATAATTAAAAACACAAAGAGTCACTTAACAGTACATCAACATTGACCCTTTTTTTAATTCCTTGAACATGCAATTAATAAAAAACTTACACCTCTTTAAAATCATGGATAGTTTTCTAAATACATTATCTGTGAAAATCAGATTATATTGCATGTTCAGGAGTATTGAAGGCATAAATTTAAAAGGAACTATTTATTTGGAATTCAAACTATGTGTTTTTTATAACATTGAATGCTTCGCTGCGACTAACAACTAGGTTGGTCACGACAAACCACATCTAGGAGGGTGGTTTTGTGCGCAAATGATTTCACCGTGGTGAAACCATAAGATGGTCACGACGAAACACACCTGAGAGTTTGAACAACTTTGGCCGCGACAAACTAGAAAATTGGTCATGACGAAAGTGGTTCAGGGCAAAAATGCATTTCAAATCCTCCTTAAAATCAACTTTTTAAGAAAAAAATTTAAGAAACTTGAAAATTTCCTAAGTTTAGACAAAATGACCCAACATTGAACCTTTAAAAACTTCCAATTGCATTTTTTTTAAAAAAAATTTCGGTGTAAAACTTGCAAAATCCTAAATCCCCCCACACTTAAATCAAGCATTGTCCTCAATGATTAAAAAGGGAAGGAATCACGCGAAAAAACCATAGAATTCAGAAGTAATAGCGCAATATAAAGCACAAACACAATGGAATATGGAGAACAACAAAGGAACATAAAACTCAAGCATTGCAAACAAATTTTCTCCAGTCTCAATTTCGTGAAGCAAGGCTAAACATGTAACAAGGGGATTTTATTGAAATGAAAAACAACCTAAAAAGAAAATGCAACTATCCTAGTTCCTACTGGAGAGTCCCCCCACACTTGTTTTTATCATTAACCATTTAAGTTCAATTAACCATATGATAATAAGAAGAAAACAAGAGAGGAAAGAGACAACCTTCCACTTAAATCTCCTTAGACTCTTGTAGGAGAAATTCTTATCCTGGATGAGAAACATGAATTTATTTAGTTCAACTCCCCTTACGTTAGACTTTCTAGGAAGATGCTCATAATTAATGAGTAGAGGCATTGAAGCATATGACTTGTAACCACAACCTTACTTGGTTTGATTCTGCAAAATAAACATTGGACCAGCAGCATACCTAATCGAATAATGCATATATGGAGAGATATAGGATGGATTGAGAATATCTTGGGAATAAAACTCTCCAAGTAAGAATTACAACCAAGCAAGTCAATCAAGCAATCAACCAAATTATTAAAATCCTTTTTTGCTTGCAAAGTGGATGTTAAAAATTTACAACTTTTTGGGCTTAGCACATCGTCTTTGCAGTCACTAAAGGATTCATCTTCATGACATGATTCATTCTCATTTATGATATTATCAATTGAAATTTTAGAATCCTTACTTGGGGGACCATCCTCCTCAAGTTCATGCTTATCAATTTTAGCATATCTAGTACTATTAGATGTGTCATGTTCTTTACCAAAGTTCTTTTTATGCCATATCACAAGTTTACCATTCTTTTTAATAATATAAAGCATGCATATGACATTATTTTCACAAAAGCAAGATAAAGTTTCTTTCAATTCCATATCCCCATCATGTTTAGTACTAGGAGGAGAAGCATGATCATTGCATAAGGCGGCAGTGATAGTGCAAGCAACATCCCTAATTAAATCATCACAAGACACATTCAAGTGAGTATTAATATTTTTAAACATATGAGGACACTCTATAACAATGTCCTCATCGACCTCATCCTCACTATCATCAATTGAAGATTCAACAAAGCTAGTAGTGATGAGAGGTGAATCATTCTCTTCAAATATAGGAACGACATTACCTAGAGGTATATATGCTTGAGGACACTCCACATTTGCATTAACACTTGACACTTGAGTCTGAGCTCCGTGTTCATTCTCTTGTAGTTCCTTAAGCTGAGGATTTCCCTTTTCACCTCAAGTCTTTATCCACAGCATATGATCATAATATGCAGTAAAGAATTCATCGATATCTTCTATCTCCATAGAACTTTCGGTTGTTCCTTGCATGAGTAACACAAGGTATTTCTCCTGAACGCATCATTCTTTCTTGTCAAGGCATTAGACAGGTCGTCCAAGTTATGGGAAGAAAGCAGAATATCTAGTTCACCTAGTTGATATGTGATAGGTTCAGGTAGAGGATAAGTTTCACATGATGGTTGAGGTTGGTGGAAAGTAGGTTGGAAGGGATAGTCATATAGCTCGTATGGAGAGTTAGGGGTAGGTAGGTATGATGGTGAAAGGTGTTGTCGATATGGCTCATATGGTGGAGAGAATGGATTATATGGTGTTTATGTAATGGTTGCATTTGTTCAAAATATGGATTATATGATGGAGAAGGAGGTTCATAATATGGTCTATGAGGTGGAATTGATGGTTGGAAGGTTTGAGACGAGAGTTGGTGGTGTGGTTTATAGGTTGGATTGGGAATGGATTATCATCTTCATGGCCAAGTGAACATCTCTTTTTGATCATGAATCCATGTTTGGAGATCCTCTAATTGATGTTGTATAGATGCAAGGCTTTGAGAGAAACGATCTTCCATAATTCCTACAAAAAGAATGAGAATTGGGGGAAAAATAAATTAAAACATTTCAATTTAAATAAAATAAAGAAGTTTAGACATGAAAGATGTAAGTATGATATATATGTATGTATGTATGTATTGGAAAAAGAAAAAGTAGAATGTAAAGAAACAGTTCAGTAGGCAAAAGTTGGCCACGGCCAAAATTAAATTTCATCACGGCAAAAGTGTACTAAGAGCTATTTCTCACATGAAAACAGAATTGGCGGTGGCAAAAGTAGGGATTGGCCTTGACAAAAACTCGATATCAGATGCAAAATGCACAACTCAAAGTAAATCAATATATTTGTTTGTCTTTCTAGAAAATTTTTATGCTATGCTATGCAAAATACAAAACATATACTATGAATAAATGCAAAACTAAAGCTAGTAAAAATGCAAAAACAGTAAACAATGGCACAAGCTAGCCTAAACTACTTGCTAAGGCTCCCCGGCAACGGTGCCATTTTTTATCCAGCCATAGGTGGAGGTGTAAAAACATATTGTTGTCAAGCCTTGGAAACAATCAAAATAATTGTGATTTCCAAGGATTGCACTATAGGTGCAACCCTAGGGTCATTCTCTACGGAGCCTTGTGTGCAACTAGTTAAAATTATCTTGTGATTACGTTTGCCGCTAGGTGTAAAAACCGTTTTTGATTTCAAACTTGGAATAACTTGAAATATAAAATAAACTTTCTCTCTGGTTTTTTTTTAGATTTTGGGAATGTAACTTAAACATATTGAAAAAATGTAGAAGTTGTTTGATGATGAATTTCTCTTGAAAAATGGTTCAAGCTATCATGGTTTGCAAAATATGAGGTAGAGTAGTAGTTTCGTACTAAGTTTCAAAATGAAAAACCCCAACAACTCGCTGGGTTAGAAATTCCATGCAATGAACTCCATTCCATGAAACCCTTTAAAAACACTTAGTGTGTGTAAAGAAATTGCCAAGTGAAAAATTCAACTCAACACAATATTGCCTCAAATATCAAGCACAACTAGGAAGATAAGAGAGAGCAACAAAGATTTCATTGAATAGGTAGTAATGAGACTTCACACTACCAAGTCAAACACAAAATAACTCAATACACAAATAATCGAAGTTTGGCACGACCGTGACCAAGTATTCAAGTTTGAATCACTAGTCTTAACTCAGAAACTAAGAATCCAATACAAAAATATAGATTAAACACTACTCCCCTTTTCTGCCCTTGAACTCAAGCCGTCTACATCTCCAAGAGGAAGAAAGAGTCTAGCTGCTCACAGTAACCAGCTCCACACTCATAATGGAAGGATGAGGATGCATAATGGTCTGGAGATGATGGATGAAGGTGGGTGCTAGGGTTTGGTGATTGAGCTTTATTTGTATTAGTTTTCTACTTAAATTTTCAGAGTTTCAGAGTCAATTTTAGCCCATACATGACCTTTTTGTGCTTAAATGTAGATTAGGAGTTATTGATTTGGATTAATGTGATTTTGGGCACCTATGCAATGAATAACGATTTATTGTGCCTAAATTGCATCATGAGCAAATGATACTACCCATATTTGCTATTTCATTTCAGGAACTCCTTACAAAAGGCAAGGGAAGCAGCTCTGGATAATTTCGCCGAGGCGTAATCACAGTTCGCCGCGGCCAAAGTTCAATCAAGCAAACAAAGACTCTCGGGAGAGGTTCACCGCGATGAAACCACAAGTTTGCTGCGGCGAATATCGTGTATCAGCACCAGATTTTTACTCCAGATGGAAATTAACCTGACCCAGCTTTAGAGATCCGACTCATGACGATTTCTAATGCGAACTCGCTCGTAATTTTGCCCATTTGGGCCCACCTGAAAACGGCAGGTGTGACACTCCATAACTTACCCCTTAGCTTCATTACTTAGTGAATTAGAATCAAAAGGAAGCCTCATTATGATCAAAGGGTCCAAAAGTTTCAATTTGAAAACTTTCAAGTTTGTGAAAGTTACTATTCACT
>JANTPZ010142238.1:14982-30155 GCA_025593235.1 Vachellia pachyceras
TCAATTTTAGCCCATACATGACCTTTTTGTGCTTAAATGTAGATTAGGAGTTATTGATTTGGATTAATGTGATTTTGGGCACCTATGCAATGAATAACGATTTATTGTGCCTAAATTGCATCATGAGCAAATGATACTACCCATATTTGCTATTTCATTTCAGGAACTCCTTACAAAAGGCAAGGGAAGCAGCTCTGGATAATTTCGCCGAGGCGTAATCACAGTTCGCCGCGGCCAAAGTTCAATCAAGCAGACAAAGAACTCTCGGGAGAGGTTCACCGCGATGAAACCACAAGTTCGCTGCGGTGAATATCGTGTTCGGCCCTTAATCTTTCTTTCTTTTTGAGCTATCTACTTCTCGTTTCTAATTCATCATCTTAATCGTCAGGTTAGCCTTTATTTCATTTAGTATGAAATTATGGATATTACAGCCCGAGACGGGCAGGCTAACACATTAAACTGGACGGGCTACGGGCACATGCTCGAGCTGCCCGTGGCCGCCTGTTTATATTTATAATTATTTTATATATTAAATTTATTATAATATATAGATATTTGACCATATAAACTAAAGAGTAAGCTTGGCGTGATAGTTCATGGGTGGGGTTTAAATGCTGAAGATCTGCGTTCGATTCCTCAACGCTTAAATGTTCAGCATTTTTTTTACACTTGCACAAGCAAGGTTCTAGTTGTCTAGAAGCTTCATTTACACGTTGCCCTCTTCATCTTCAGAGTTTAGAAGCGTCAGGTGAGGTTCTCTTCTCTCTTCGTTCTTTCTTACCCTCACCAGCGATAGTGACAGCGGCGGCCAACACCACCTTAGCCCCATCCTTATCACATCCTTCCTCTCCATCCTCTCCCAAAATCCCCTCTCAGCGACAACCAGCGACAGCGATGACCAGCAATACCAATCGGCCAAAATGGGATTTTGCCCTTGTTCTTGCTCTTCCTTTGTCTCCTCCTCCTCATCGTCGTCTTCTTCCATTTCTCGACTCTCCCTCACCATCGTGGCCATCAAAGGATTGAAGAGATCACAATCTGTTGCCATTCCATTTCTGCGATCGAGGTCAAGGTTCCACGCAGGCGATGGAGAGTTGGATCGCAACAGTGCTTCATACCCAGAACACATGTGATAGATTCAAATTGAGTAGGTCCGTTGCCATTCCGTTTCTGCGATCGAGGTCAAGCATTTGATTAACATATGCTTCATACTCTATCATGTAGTTTTAATCTCTTCATACTCTATTAGGTAGTTTTAATCTCTCACTCAATCAGTTATTCCTTGTTGAAAAGAAAGATTTAATCTCCCTTAGACTATGTCTGGCTCTGTTTGGAATAGGGGAACTGTCGAGCTCACTTTTGAAAACAGTAAACCCCCAATCGTCTGTATGTGTGGCTCCGTCTGGATAGAACAGGGGAAGGATTTTTTTTAAAAAATGTAAACGATCTAACTCGTAACCCGCCCAGATAATACCGGGTTTGGACTAGCCTGTTTACACCTGGCTTAAACGGGTTTCAACCAGGTTGCGGGCTAGCCTGAACCCAGTAATAAATAAACGGGTGGGCTACAGGTTGACCATTGGACCAGCCTGTTGCACAGCCCTAATCATAACCACTAAGTTCCCATGATTTCACATGCATTCACATGCATATATACATATTCTCAGGTAGAGGTTTAAGGGTTTACAACAAGTCCAAAGCATATACATATGTACATGCAACAATAACATGTAACTTGATAAGCAAAGTGTAACATAATGCTTTCTTTACTCTTCCATCACTTTGTCTTTACTTTTGCTTGAGCTTGGACCTCAAATGGTTAGTTGGGGGAGAGTGAGATTTTTGGAAATCCCAATAGCAAAACCATGTAACATACTCATAAATATGCATGACAACTTTCAAGGATAAGTGTGAATTCATGATAACATAAAATGTGTAACATGAAACATTTACATGCATATGACCATAGCATACAAAAGCACATATTCACACTTTCATCATCACAAATATTCAACATCAAGTCATGTATCATTCATAAAACATTTTCACAATAACTTTGCTTAAAGTTAGAAGTTTTGCTACCTATGTTTCCAACTTTACTCTTGACTTGTAAAGCTCTCTTTCTCTTCCTTCCAAGATGGCTCTTTGATGGTTTAATTTCCTATATGTAATATAACATCATAACCATCAATATTAAGCCATTACCAAGTCATGGAAACTATGAAAACTCATTAAGTCTCCTCTTGAACTTTTACAAACCCGAGACTTGTAATCTTGTTCTTATGATTTCCCATGCTTCCAAAATCTTTTTCTCACTTCCACCCTACACAATATATCATTTTAAAGCTAATGGAAGCATTAAAATCATGAAAATCACACTCCTCCTACCACATCCATAACTGGCCGAACATAGGGCAAAGAGAGGATTTGTGATTTTTCAAGCTTTCATCATGTGAAGGGACTTATTCTTGATCCCAAAATACCTCTCATGCAGTATTTAACTTGAAAACAACTCTTCCTTACTAAATAGAAATTTGGACAGTACCCCCCTTAAATTTCAAGTTTCCAAAAATTTATACAACAACCAAACCAAACCAATATTTATATCAATCAACTCCTTATCATACAAGGAGTGATTTGCAACCAATTTTTCTTTCTAAATCCCTCTCCTTTTCACTTTTACTCTCAAGAACCCTAACTTTCAATCTTGCAAAAGAGAGGATTAATCAAGAAACTAATCCATTAAAAAGGTTGAGGAGGTTGCAAGGATTAAGAAAAAGGTATAGGTTTGGTTGTTTTGATGTCTTACCTTGCTAGTTCTTGAAACTCTTCTTCTTCCTCAAGCTTGATAATGGCGTCTCCTTCTCTCTTGTCTTGGCTCTCAAATGACGGCAATGAAAGGGGGAGGAAGAGATAATTTGTGTTGTAGTAATCTCTTCATAAACTAATGGAAGGCCAAGATTTAATCTTGAAAATGAAACTTGATCTAAGGGCTTGATATTTAACCAACACTACACACACTTGACCTCTCCTTATTGGTCTTCATAAAGTAGCATTTAATGAGTGTAACTAGGAGTTAAAGACTTGGTTACACTAACCAAACCAATTGTCACTTGGTTACCGGATTTGGTTACGACTTATACTAGTAAAAACAACTTTATTCCGGTAAACTTTTTCTATGTTTTTCTGGAGATGTTTTATTCCTCTTTTAATCTCCACATTTTACGTACTCATATGCTAAAATATTTATCCAAGAAATACCCTTGGAATTAACCCAAATTTTACAGGAGTACTCTACACCGTCAAAACCCCTAAAAAATGAGCTACCAACGGCCAATTGAGTTTTAGGGCATTAAAAATTTCTAGAATTTTCACTGATACTCTAGCCTTTTTTCCTTTCCTCAATTTGCCTTCTGGAATGTTTGTAATTAATTTTTGAAGAAAATTCCATTTTCAGGGTTTTCGGGTCTCTTTCCTCTGATTCGGGAAAATCTGTAACAGCTCAATGCCCTCTCTAGCATTTATTGTCTCTGTTTGCAGCCATAGACAAGAGCATGGTTTTGTTCCTCTTGGTGTAGCCGTAGCCACGCAGAAAATGTGTCCATGAGGGGAAGGCATCCATACCCCTTTAAGGCATGCTGCATTCTCTTTCCCAACCGATGTGGGACTTTACATCCACGCCCCATAGGGGCCCAACGTCCTTGCTGGCACACCAACCGTGTTGGAAATTGTGCCCTAGGGCCAATCATTGTACTTTACACATTATTTATTTTAATGAATTTTCTCCATTTAATTATCATAAACTTTGCGTGTTATTATAATAATTGCATCCATGGGCAAATTATGAATATTGTTCTAAATGTCCCCGGTCAGTTATCTATGTGGGAACAAAGATAAAGCAAGACCAGCATGACTTTGATAAGGTATGGAGATACAAGTCAAAGTCATAGGCACTTGTAAGAGTACAAAGTGCTAGACCGACCCGCTATGAGAAAGCTACATGGATTAAGTCATTAGCTTATCTCATATGTAATCACGTCACAATGCCCTTCGACCTGAGATTATCATGGATTCCTACATGAAAGTCGTTAAGCTTTGACTTAGTCAAAAGTCATCTTTGACCGGATGATGATAAAGGCTATGATCGGGCTTAGGGGTTTTCATGTGGAGGAATGTGAGTGATCAAGATGGGATTTGTCCCTCACATTAGTTGAGAGATATTACTGGGCCCCTCGATGAGTGAGTCTGAGAACTGTATGGCCATACTGTAATGAAAAGGAGTTTTCGTTTCTTTAATCAAACTACTCAGGGATCGAGAAAGTAATGGTCGGGAACAGGAGGATGACGTCATCCATGCCTCATCCTTGACTAAAATATCGCGTGGCAAAAGGGACATGATGTGGTTGCATAAAAGGTTGCATCGTGTTAACTATCCCCGTATCATTTGGGTAGTCATAATGTCTTGCTAGAGACTGCTTGCGACTTGTGGGCTAATGTTGAGTTTAGCCCACTGCCAACTTTATATGGGCCTACAGGGTCGCACGCAAGAACAGCCCAACATAAGCTTTATTTCTAGGGTTTATTCGAATTTTAAATATGTGTGTATATATATGTTGAAATTTGAAATTGCACAATATTATATAAGTAACATTTGTGTGTGTTAGTTTAATTTATTTGATAAATTAAACAACTAATGTCAATTTAATTTATGAGGATAAATTAAATCTGTTGGCTCATCATTTGGATTAATTAAATAGATATGATTTGATCAGATCAATTTAATCCAAGTTAAGATTGCAAAATTTGAATTTAACATTTTGAATATTGAATTTCGAAATTCAAGATTGGATCTTGAATATCTTTCAAAATTTGAATTTCAAGATTAGATCTAGAATATCTTTGAAATTCAAAATTTAATATTAGATATTGAATATCTTTTGAATTTGAATTTCAAGATTAGATCTAGAATATCCTTGAAATTCAAAATTTAATATTAGATCTTGAATATCTTTTGAAATTTGAATTTTAAGATTAGATCTAGAATATCCTTCTGAAATTAAAATTCGAATTTTTCAAGATTAATAAAAGATTAATCTTTTATTATGATGTACTCTATGAGCTTTATAAATATAAGTGCTTGTGGATAGGAAAAAAATCCAATTTTCGAAATTGAGTCCATCCTTGAGCCAAGAAACCCTAGAGAGAGAGTGGAACCAAGAGGCGCTAGCACACTGCTATTGTTGGAGACTGTTCGCGTGGATACCGGTAGAGAGAGGTGATTGAAAGAACGTCGGCTCCTCGTGATCGGAAGTAAGAACGCGGGACGTTGTGGAACCTGAAGAGATCTAGACGCAAAGCAAGAGACAATCTTGAAACGTAAAAGGTACGCCCTCATCTCCTCGATTTAAACGCCTTTGATAGATTCGTATTTGGGATTAAAAAATTTTAAATTCCGCTGCGTGTACGCCCTAATCCCAACATGTTCGGGGTTTGTAAACACTTTCTCATACAGCCCCTATATTAATTATGAAATTTCAAAAACATGATTATATTAGTATATGTATTTACTATTGTAAATTATAGTTACAATCATATGATATATCTACAATTATTTAAACTTATAACTTCTATATTTATAAGATTTAAAAATAAGGTAATTAGTTTTAAAAATTAAAAATTATTCTTGGTGGAAAGATATTTGGATTTTTTTGGCTTGGTACTATGCTAAGAGAGTTCATTATATTCACATCTTATTAGGTTTAGAAAACATAACATTTCCTAAAAAGGAAACATTCATTACCGTAAAGGGTTCTCATGTCTCATTCTCATATTCTCATATCATTATCTAACGAATGTGAGATGGACCCTCTCAAATTTAAATACCATAACATTTCTCATATATACGTCTCTCATAGAATGGATGTGACAACGACGGGAAAATATACGTTAAAAGTGTCTGTAATAATAGTGTGAATATGTTTAAATCTTACATAACTGTTTTAAAAGTCAATATTGTGAATATGTTTTGTACTTATATACTGGAACAAACTTGTTCATCAATAAATTGGGGTTGATAACCATTTCCATTTACAATTTTCATTACAACTGCATAACATGACTTACTACATCCTAACTTTTTCTTAATGACACTTTGACTTGTTAATTGATGCATTCTAATTTATCATTGGAAGCATCATAATCTGTCTTACCCTAACTTATTCTTAACGGTGCTATCATCGGTGGCACCCTAACTTATCATTAGCCCTGGGCAAAAGAAATTTCATCGTATTGCGCTGAGCCCAAATGCAATAATGAAATAGAAAAGGCATAAAAATTAAAAAGGAAATAAATAATTATTAAATTAGAGATTAAATATTAGTACTAAAATTGTTGAAAATTACATAACAACATAATAAAATTCTTTCATACTTTTTATTTCATAAAAATCTTATTGAATATGTTATTATAAATTTAAGTCTCTTGTATTTTTATCATTTTTACTTGAAAATCTGCCCAAAAATGTCCTCCTACAAAATTTATTATCAAAAAATATACAAGGATTTAGGTTCTCGGAAAAGTTGCCTTTATTTTTGCTGTACACTTTCAAAAAAGCAAAAGCAATTTTTTTGCCAACAAAAAAAAAAGCAAAAACTACTAACCTAAATAAAAAAAATATCAATATGATGACCTCATTCGTTTTTTTACGTACCTATTTCTACAATGGGGCCAAAGACCCAAAGTGACTTTAAGCGACGCGTCGTTTGCGGTTGAAATATATATATATATATATATTAAAGCTTCCTTTTTCTCTTGTTATGCAGGAAAAAGCTTATTTTCTTTTATATTATTGGAGTTGTTAGAAATCTAATTCTCTTTCACACAAATGATCAGTGAGTTTTTAAATTATTAGAGTTGTTAGAAATCTAATCATGTGGTTTTGATAGTTTCCTTTTTCTTTTGTTATGCAGGAAAAAGCTTATTTCTTTTATATTATTGGAGTTGTTAGAAATCTAATTCTGATTCACAGAAATGACCAGTAAGTTTTTAAATCATTAGAATTGTTAGAAATCTAATCCTGTGGTTTTGATAGTGTCCTTTATGCTCCATTTGGTATATCGGAAATGAAGTCATAGAATTGGAATTGAGGTAGGAAGTGAAAAATTGTGTTATTTGGTTTGTGAGAACGCACTTCCATGGAAGTGAAAAATGAGTTCCATGGACTGATATGGGTTCTCAAGTATACCTATGGAACTTATATGAGTTTATAGAAGTGAAAATATATGATTATTGTACCCTCATGAATTTTATTAATTGACAACATTGCCCTCCTGCATCTCTCCACTCATTGATGGCGACGACCTCCTTACTTTGTCACAGGGATGACACTGGCGGCATACATCGACAACGACGATGGTAGCCTCCCTCTTCCTGTTCACCCTCTCCCTCTTCCATCTGGTTGATCTATGACAATGTCGACTGTGGCTTCATGTTCACCATCTCCGTCTTTGATCTACGATGGTAGTTCCCTCTTCTTCCTTCCCCTATTCGTTATGCTTCAGAATCCTCTGTTTCCCGATCTTCCAAGCTCTGTTTCTCGATCTGCCAAGCTCCATCGGTTTGATCCCCCTTTCCCTCTTCGTTATGCTTCCTCCTCCGTTTTTATGTCTTCAACAACGTGAATGAATCTCTGTCTCTCTATCTCCTCCTTTAGTTACAGTGACAACTTACCGGGCATGGGACAATGTGTGATGGCAACGACCTACCTCAATTTGCAACATTGTTTAGATGGTTTCGATATGGATTTGGATCTGTAAAATGGACTATGGATGCAACAATGGTGGCCGTGGCCGGCAGTGGCTATGGATGTGTGACTCAGATTTGTTTTGGTGATTGTAGATGCCTGTGTTGGTGGTCGACGGTGGCTATGGATTTGTTTTTGTAAACAAAAACAAAAGATTTTTTTTGGTGTTTTGTTTTTAATAAGTTGTTCTTAACAACAACAAAAATATATAAATATGTTTTTAAAATCTAAAAACTGAAAACAAATTTTATTTTTTTTTTGTTTGCATTAATTTCGTTTCTTAGTTTTGTTAGAACAAGCTCCTAATTAATTAAGAATATACCAAATTTATGAGCTCTTTACAATTGAGACGTAAAGCAGCGAAAGAAAGAGTCCACTCACTATTACTTTATTTTTCCAGTTTGGGATCCAAGATCAATGATGGGAAAATGATATCTGTAGGACAGATCAAGAGTCAGTATATATGATTTAGAATATAACTTAAAGTGATAGGTCTCTTCTGATCGGTAAGAAGGACACATTGACGGACATGGTAAATATAGCCCCACCAGTTAAAGAACCTAAAAAGCAATAATGAATGGTCGTCAAGCTTAACTTGCTGTTCCCACAATCAAAAAACAACCTTTTATAAAACTGATTAGGTTTACCCTATCTAGGCTTAGACCCAAATAACTGGGTCACACTTAGAATATTTTATTAATTCCCTAATAAATATCTATAATGATCATAATATAATAAAATATCTTAAATTGTCCCACTTTGCCCATATAAAAGTCAAGTATTGCCTTCCATGCATTACAGATAGTACCCTCACTTAATGGGTGAATATTTTATGAATAAATCTCAAAATTTTATTTAGGTTCCTACATGAATGTTTATCAATCTCACTTAATAGTGATACCCTAATTGAGATAACAAATTACACTTTGAATTTAATCACTTCATAACCCCTCATCTAGATCACTAAATGAGATCCTTCTCCGATGAGCTCGTTGATCCTTTAATCAGCCTACATGCATGCAATTTATTTAAAAGGATCAATCCCTCGTGTGTCTCATGAGATTAATTGAATAAATAAACCCCTTGATGAAATTCCTCAAATAACAACACCATGCCTTGCCTCCAAGAATGATTAAATCAGGTATTTCATGGATGTAATAAGCAATCAATGGTTGCTTAGCAATGTTGCACTCCTCCATAATGCAACTCATTCGTTAAAGGCAAATGTGTATCATAATGTTAGCAATTTTATGGCTAGCTCACGCTTGCTAAACTGAACAGATATAATCATTCAATAAAAACAAAATTCCTCATATGTAAACATAAAACTCAATGTACATTAATTAAGTACTTCACAACTTGCAGCCCTTTATTCAAGCATGAATTTGCTCGATATTCCTTCCAATAATCACTTCAATGGCATTATTTGATTGTGTGCGTACTTAAATTAAGCTATGCCTTAATTTAATTGGAAGGCACAATCATCATTTCCCATATATGATTATTACATTAGATACATGTAGACAATTTAATTATATTCTCACAATTTGTACTGTTGATAACAAATACTATGCAATCATGGATTGTTCAAGTTCTTGTGACTACAGGTTACTAATGATGATCTCAAGAAAGACAAGATAACCTCTTTATGTATTGTAAGTGAATACAAATTCATAAACCTGTCAGAGCACAAGTTATGAACAATAGCATTTGTTATCAATAATACCTCAATTCATTAAACACAAGCAACCAACATACCATCCACTTGCACCTTGTGTATAGCCCGTTGGGGCATCCAAAAGTCATTTTTGTGCTAACCGAGATAAAATTCTTCTCACATATTTACCTCGGAATCTGTGTCCGTTTTCCCAACTGACTTACCAAACAAGCCAACATAGTATTGGATGTGATTACACCATGATACCCTAATTATCACTATTGTGAGAATTGCTTGTGATAGAATGATCTCTTAATTCTGTCAATTGAATTCTCCTTTCGTTCACTTGACCCACTTCACTAATTCACACGTATCTTTCCTCAAGTCAAAATGGAAAGATGTTACTAATATTTCAACTTAAGATAGACATTAAATATCATGAGGATATGGGAGGAATTGTTCATTAATATGGGAGCAACTTAATAATCCTCATTTAGAACCTCATTTTCCTCCAAATTTGAGCAAAACACTTATCCATACTGTTTCAATGAATACTCACTATTTACATTACCTTATATGTATTCATGAAATAATATAAAAGCTCAAACTAATGAGATAATAAATTGGAAAACCAGTATGCCAATATTATATGGAGATCTCTTATGACAAAACTCTTCATGGAGAATTGATTTACCATTAATGCACAATATGCTTCATGGAGAATATCTTAGTGTCCCTAACAAGTTTAAACAATCTCAACAAATTAAAGAGATAACAAAATCAATGTTGCAAAGTCACACCAAAATGTTCACAAATACTTTGAGGCAATCAACCATTACTTGTAAGTGTATGTTTACCAATGTAAATCATACAATCATAGATTTCATATCACTAATGCCTACTCGTGGGCAAAGACATTAGCATAACATAAATCTATGTACACTAAATGGTGAGCCTATAACGCATTTACATTCCCCAAGTACCTTGTGGGCAATTTAGATAACATAAGGCCATATCTATCCCACCCTAATTATATATACAATTATAATTATCTACCTATGGGCAAAGATTAACCATAATCACATATTTAATTAAAATTGATGCCTTTAAATCTTCATGTGATATTTTATTTGTTAAAACAATTAAAATGCATGCACACAAGTAAGGATGTTGTGGCTACTCTAACTTCACATGTCCATCACAAAGACGTCTTCCTTGTGTATATCAATTGTACATTTAACCGAAAATTGATATTGGAAGACTATATGTGATTGACTATGCATGTGACACATGTACAAGGATGTTGTGGCTACTCCTTAAACAAATAATGTATGCAAATCACCAATATCATGTTTGTACAATTAAATTCCATATATAAACACAATATCAATAAGACATTAAACCAATTAATTCAATCAAGTATATCCCCTCATGAATAAATTAAATGTATTCATCTCATTCAGATTGAAATTTTGAAAATCCATATGTAATTATTTATGCATGCAACAAATAAGTTGCAGTGGCAATTCCTATATGACATGCTAATTACAAATATCAATCCCGTGCATTATAACTCCACATATGCACAACTTTAATGGAAAATTCAGCTATTAATTTAATCAATGGAGGTTATTAAACAATAAAATTAAATTCTCCCTTGATTGAAATAAAGCTCCTCGTTAATTAGAGTTGATATTTTAAATCTATATGTGATTTTCAATGTATGTGACATAGAAGATGTGACTACTTCTCAAAATTGCATACATATCATGAATATCAACATAGGCAATTGAATTACTTAATATGTAGAATTCTTTATGAGAATTTAATCAATGTTTAAACCAAAATATTAAACTCTCCCCCTATTTTGAGTATCCACACAATTGTTTAAAATTTAATTCCACCACTTTCAACTTAGGAAACAATTTGCAAAATTTAAGTAGTTGAATAATTACAAAAAGTAATTATCCTTCATGTAATAAAAGAAGAGTTTCCCATTCCTTAGCTAGAAAGATATGTGGCCATGAAATAGGGAACCTTGATCATGAAATATCGATTGCTTGTTGAACAAAGATTCTTTGCAATTAAACAACATACAAAATTAATCCTGTAAATTTTCTTGAATGTGAGAGTGGTTGAAAAATTAAATTTTCCTGTAATTTAAACAATTCTAAATGGCACATAAAATTAAGCAAAAATTGATTAAATCAATTATGCATAAGAAAAGCGCAATCAAAATTAAGTATTTAATCAAATATTCAACATATGGAAATTAACAAAATTGTCAAATAATTTGGGCACAAAAATGGAGCTAAGGGAACTTTATTTAGCCCAATATATTTTCTGGAATATTCTACAAATGGCTCAAAAGAAAAACGATTAAATTGAGCCTAATAAAAAATTACAAAATGCAATGAGAAAACTGTTAGACTGGTTGTCACCCAAGAGGGGTGAATTGGGTGTCGTAAAATTTTTTGTTTTTCCAAAACTTCGGTTGATCAAAAACTCAAATCATTAAGTGAAACAGAATATGAAATCAATTAGAGCTTGAGGAAAAAACAATATAAATTAATAAAGATGAAAGAATAGAAAACACAACGATTTATCCTAGTTCGGCCCTCTCTGACATACATCCAGTCCCCAGAGCACCTATGAGATTTTCAATTAGCTATACCATCCAAGTTTAACCAGGTACTTGAAAAACCATTACAATCACAATGTCAACACAGACACTTGTGAATCCCATTTCAAGTTTGTCACAGTGGGTACTTGAAAACCCCCATAAATGTTTTCAGGCATTTATGAACCTACTCAAGTTTGCAACACAGATACTTGAGAAACCTTTACAATCACTGCCCCTCACAAAATTGCACAGAGACCAACATGCTCTGTTTTCTCAACTCAAACTCAATCTAACAATCTCCAGATCCCAATCTTGATTTTCTCACGGAAATACATTGAGTTTGGATGAATGAATAAACTACTCTCTCAAAGAGGGGATAAAAAAACATTGAAGCTCTCAGAGAAGAAAGTATCAGAGTCGTAATGCTATGCTCTATTTTGTGCTCATCGAATCTATCTTCTTCGTCTCCTCTCTCCTCTTCAGTTAGTTGCTTCTTCTTATTTATAGATGTTGTCAGAATATGTCCGTTAGAGAGGAAGACTTGTATCTGTTACTCACAGCTTTCACTTTCGTTGTTCTGCCATTAATACGCATCTCATTTGTCGACGGCGAAGACTGTACTGATGACCGTTAATGCTGAGTGCTGGAGACATTCTTATTTAAGCCCATACATGTTTAATAGGTAAACTAAAATGCATTTATGAGAGCAGGTGAAATTCAAAATGTCTAAGCATGAAAACGAAAAGCTTCTGTAGATGATAGGCATAGCTGTGTTAAAAGTCATGTCAGAGAAAAATGCAACTCAAGTTTTCAACATCTCACAACTCGAATGCAATAATGAAATACTGAAGGCATAAAAATAAAAAAAGAAATGAAAATTATTTTATTAGAGATTAAATATTAGTGCTAAAATTGTTGAAAATTATATAACACATATCATAATTTTTATTTCATAAAAATATTATTAAATATGTTATTATAAATTTAAATCTTTTGCATTTATACCATCTTTACTTGAAAATCTGCCCAAAAATTTTCTCCTACAAAATTTATTATAAAAAAAATACAAGGATTTAGGTTCTCGGGGGATGCAACCCTTCTTGAATTAGGTGTAACGTATCTTCCGGTCAGTGATCAGACATAGAAAAGCGTGAAGGTTCCTCATTGACTTGGTTGACTCATGTAGCACTTCTAACCTTCGTGAAAGAGTTGCCTTTATTTATGTTGCACACTTTCAAAAAAGAAAAAAGTATTAAACTAAATAAAAAAATATCAATATGATGACCTCATTCTTTTTTTACGTAGCTTTTTCTAAGATGGTGGCCAAAGACCAAAAGTGACTTTAAGCGACGCGTCGTTTGCGGTTGAAAAATAATATATATATATATATATATATTAAAGTTTCCTTTTTCTTTTGTTATGCAGGAAAAAGCTTATTTTCTTTTATATTATTAGAGTTGTTAGAAATCTAATCCTTTTTGATATTCTTTCAGTTCTAACATTGATGGGCTTCAGCTATCCGTGCATATTTGTATTAGCAATACTTTTTGAATATCATTTACAATTTATAAGATAAGTAAAATAAATTAATTTTGTTTTGATTTGTATAAATGTATTTCTTAAACACTAATATAAATATGCTCATACTCTACCTCTCTGTTACCGTGCACTTCTTCAACCTTTCTACCTTTTTTATTTAATCTGGGCAATTTTTTTTTGTTTTTATAAACAAAACAATTTGTTTAGTGTTTTGTTTTTAACAAGTTTTCTTAAAAACAAAAACATACAATTTTTTTTTCAAATATAAAAACCAAAAAAAATTATTTGGTTTTTGTTTGTGTTAATTTCGTTTCTTAATTTTTGTTTGAAAAATTTGAGAAACTCTTAATTTTTCACTCAATGGCTTTTTTTCTATTTAAGGACTCAAGTTCCCATCAAAACTTCATTGTCTAGTCTCAATATATTTATTTGCAAATGTAATTTGTAAAACAATTATTCATACATGGTTTTTTTTTTTCCTTTTTAAAACTTGATTCGAACAACATTTTTCAAAACTTAAAAAACAAAATGTATAAAAGGACTCCGTAAAAACTATTCTCCAAAATCTAGGTTTTGCCTCAGAATATATAAAAGCTATTCTTCAAAATCTATTCTCTAAAATCTAGGTTTTACATTATATTCTGAAAAAGACTTCAAAGCAAACCCTTAGAATATTTTATTTAAAAAATAAAATATTTTACTTCAAAATCTATAAACAAACCCTTGGAGAAAAGAAAATGGTGGGTATAATATTTTATTTAAAAAAAAAGCTCCATGCTTGACTGTTTGCGACTTTGCGTAGGAACGGCCAGCGAAACAGTCATATGACTCAACAGAAGGTCATGTTAGACACGGAGTTGCCAGAAAAAAGAGTGTAGGGTCCAGATTGACTTATATTTGACCATCCCGGACGCGTAAGAGATTGTTAGCGTTTAGCCTCCTCGAAAAGTTTTAATGTTACGAGAGATGAGATCAAACAACCCAGAAGGAGGAGGAAGCCTTCGTGGAAAAGTGGCCTCTATTTTTTTGCCGTCACTTTATAAAAAACCAAAAAACATTAGTGCCAACAACACGAAAAATCACCATCAATAATTCAAAGTAAGAATCTCATTATTAATAGGGTTGGGAATCATAAAAAGGTCAATTCCTAAAAAGTGTCATAAATCAATATTTAATTTTAGCGTAAAAATAAAAATGTCGTATTCAAATGTTCTAAAAAATGCTTTTATTAAAAAATACCAATACTTGGAGGAAAAAGGACGACCCCATTCACTTTTCATGTACCTTCTTTTTGAAATGCTGACCAAAGTGACTTAGTCAAGCGATACGTCTAGAGACTTGGTTGACTCAATCGAGGCCTCCAAATTACTACATCTATAAATTTGGCAGTCATATATCTTCACTTCAAAACACTTGAACCATATCTTCTAGTCTTCCTCTTCTTCACCACATACCTTCCCTTTGGCTTCCACTGACTCTGAAATTAGCTTCAAGCTTCAACACACAACAATATAGTACACAAATGACGATGAAGGTCGGAACTAGCAAGACCC
>JANTPZ010142239.1:0-35603 GCA_025593235.1 Vachellia pachyceras
CATGCGTGCAAGTGTGGATCAACTAACTTCTGCCTTCAACTACCTTTTCCAGGTTTCACCATTTTGTGCAAGAGGCAAGAGAAAATAAACCTTATATTAAATTAAAAATTGGAAAAATATTAAATTCTAATAAAGGAATTTAATTACGAAAATTCCAATGATAAATGAACAATATAATCCTATTTATTTTTTGCATTAGAACCTGTTCTTGACAAACAGCTTCCGGTGATTAAATCATTCCATTTGTAGCATTAAAGTAATGACCTTTTTTCAATAATAGAATCGAAAGTACCATACAAAATTTTTAACAATATCGTATAATAGAAATAAAACTTTTCATGCATAAAATATTGGTGTCCTAGGCGTAGGGACGTGCCGGGTGTCACGGGACCATTACCCTCTCCCCCAAAAGAGCTCTTGTGAGGGTGTGCAGCGCACCCGTTTATATAGCACAGCACCCTCCCGAACCTCTCCGATGTGGGACTTTGACATTCTCCCCCAGTCAATCCACGAGCGACCTTGCCGCGGGGCCCACCGGCAACCTTGCCGGCGTCCGGAGGGTCCATCAGAGACCGAAGGCTCAGGGCTGGCTCTGATACCACTTGTAACTAAGGAAGTCTAGAGAAGGCTTACTAGCAGATTCAGAGCTTGAGTTCGAGCAAGCTTGCTAGGCCGCACGAAGCTTACATCGTGTAAAAACTAAGCCCGTGACACGGGGTACAAGGTTATGGAGCATAAAATATTAAGTTTTTATATATAAAATAAAAGCATAAAATATTGTGTTGATAAAAAACTGTTGTTTATTAAAAGATATTATGCAGGCAAATGGCAGATGCAGGAGCAGAACAACTTGTTTTTATCCCATTCAACTTGTTTTTTTCTAATTGCAAGGTTCAAGTATCCGATGGAGAATAATTTTTACGAAATTTAAAGTAAAATCTAAGGGTTATATATAGACAATATATAATACTTTCCAATCAAGCCTTAGTGAGTACTTATCAACAACCTTAATTATTTCAATTCAGGAAGTTGTTGAAAATAGTGATTCGTAAAAGGTATTGATTTTTTTTTCTATTGTATGAGTATTTTTAATATATGGCATGTTTCATAATGTAGAGACGACCCCTTGATACACCTTTTCTCTGATAAAAATCAAAACAAGTTAATCTTTTTATAATCCATTAACTATCCCGTGATTAACCAATTACCCCCAACAAAGTCTTTGGTCATAAAAATAACACAGCATGAGTAAGTCAAATTTACGTTTTTTTCCAAACACACGAATAGTCTCACAAAAGGCAATTATATTTAAAGTTCCGTCAGACATTAAATATAAATATATTTTTTAAATGAATTTGAGCATTGATTCATCACGTTATGAGAGACTAACTCTTTTTATTAAACTCGACCCAGTTGATTACATATCTTTATTTAATCCGGAATAAAAATAAAAATGTTGTTAATTAAATGGGCTTTGAAGTTTCTATAAGCCCAGGCTTAGATCCAAGTTCTTTTCTTGGACTCGGTCAAGCTTGAGTATAAATGTAGGAGTTCTCAAACTTTAAGAATATGTGGGCTTGGATATAATTGTACATGGATAAAAGTTGACAACCCAAAATGCATGGTTTCAGTGTACCAAAAAAAAAAATGCATGGTTTCAACTATCAAATTACACTTCAGGTGGGCTGATCCAAGCTTAATCAAGGTCAGGGGTTTGAACCCTACCTTGGGCATGCAGCAGCTTCCCAGGGCCAGCTGTCTCTCCCATCGAGGAGCCCGCACAAATCAGTGAGGGGATTAGTCACTGCTGCCGGCGGTGGATACCCTGGGTAATACCCTTACTTAAAAAAAAAAATTACAGTTCAGGTCAAAAAAAAATCAAATTACAGCTGTTAACAAAGAAAAACTATCAAATTCGTAAATCAACGTTTAAATCTCTATTGATAATGACTCACATTTAAGACATAATAATTTCTTAAATATAATTATTTCTAATAGAAAAATACATTTGTGTATTTGATAGAAAAAAATTAGCATTTGAGAATATGATTCACATTTCACCAACCGGGTTAAATCTAGCAAAACGAGTTATTCACTCACAGTGTGTGCAAACCAACGTTTGAATCTCTATTCTAAAAGGTATAGTAGACACATAGTCATATTTAATTTAGTATATGAAAATATTTCACACATGATTGTTTTTAATAAAAGAATACATGTTGTACCTGACAACAACAAAAAGATGATATACTCTTTTGTTATTACAGTTAGTTGAAGTGATTCTAAGATTTATTTTCTTCTCTGATGATTTTGTTCCAGTTGATAGAATTTAACAACAATTTTTTTAGTCTTCTAGAGGGTGAAATATGAAAAGGAAAGATATAACGGTTCCTTCAAGGAGCAAGACAAGAATTATTGTCCAAAAAAAATGGTTTTCTTTTACACAAGAAAAATAGCATTAAGTGAATCATATATAACCAACCGTTGGATATAGAAACGGATAGTTAGTCACAATATGATAAATACATGTTTAAATTTGTATTGGAAGAGACGGACACATTAAATACTAAACGGTATTTTTAATAGGAGGATACATGTATTTATAAAGAGCGAATGATAGAGAATATAATTCTGCTAATATTGGTTAGGAAATTAATTAACGTGGATACGGTCACTGAATTTGGGATCTGTTTTCCCTATTAAGCATTTAATATAAGAGGGAGGGTTAATCAGATTTGGACCGTGTAAATTTAATTTAAACAATCCAGATTTGATTTTTTTTAAAATAATGTTTTCTTAAATAAAAAATTACTTTTAAAAAAATAATAGTTGAGAAATTGATTTTATTTTAGATCCCATATATATATATATTGGAATATGTTTTTAAGAAAAATATAGAATTTTAAAAAAATTAAATTTGGACGTTCCTTATCTAATCAACTCTCATATTGAGCAAAGTGCTTAGTAAGATAACTGGTTACTGAATTTGTTAGATGTCTAAATAGTGAATGAAAGTGTCAATGGCTTGTTTAAAGAGAGTTTGAAAATTCTTTAAGGACTATTTATTTACTCGGTTTCTCCTTAATTTCTTCATCATTCGTTTGATTTACCTATAATGCGAAGGGAAAGCATGCGTTTACTAATTTTTTTTATACAAACGAAAATAAAATAAAAACAAAATAAATACAAAAAAGATGAAAATTAAGTGACACTCGCTGCCTTCAGAAAAGCAATCGCAGAGGGTCCAGCATGCGTTTACTAATTAATTCAATGTAAATTTTCCATTCAAACAACTCAGCAGCAAATCCACACAACAAACCAATGAGTTATTATCAAATTATATTTTTTTAATTATCATATAATTATCACTATTCCGTTCCTTTTTATAAGGAATACTTATCCAGAATTGTGTAAATAAAAAAGTTAGTTGATATTAATAAATATGTAAAAATTGTAATATTTATATAAAAAATACTCTTATATATTTATGCGGGAAGAAAGAATAAGAGAGATAATAAAGAAATCAATATTTACAACAAACAAAACCACGAGCCCTGTTGGAAACTACTAATTACTTGATGCTCTCAAATTTATAATTACATTATTGCTAATTTTATAATTTATGTATTTGATTCACTATATTCGCAAAAGAGATTCGCTGACATAATTTGGCAAAAAAAAAAAGATTCGCTTACATAATGTTGTTGCGGTTTTTTTTGTATAGTTTACTATATTTATTTCTTGTGAGTGTAGAAAATTTGAATTTTTTAAATACAGAGGGAGAATCTAATTAAATCCAGTTAAAATATCAAAACTAAAATTTAGGTTACACTTTTAACAAATTTAGGATTTCCCTTTTTTTTTGGTTTGTTTGTTTTACGTTCCATTTTTTTTATATCTTGAGCATACCATTTTTTTGTGGTTTCGAATTTAGTCATAAACATAAATCAATAGGGGAGTGATATTAAAGACTAGATCATGGAAAAATATAATATAATACCAGATTTATTCTGCACAACTAAAATTATTATGATCCGATATTTTTTTTGCCCTGTTTTTCGACTAGGGGTGTGCAATAGGCAGACAGGGTTGCCCATACCAACCCCCACCCCCAAATTCCCCTATTCCAATAGGCAGCAACGTGAAACTATAGCATTAAAGCAATACTTTAAATGAATTCATCATCATTTCATCACAATTTATTCGATTCATCAGCTTAAACACATATAAAATGAGTCCACAGCACAAAATCATAGAGATAATTGCATAAAGTTACACGGGTCCACTTCAATGGCCAACACATATAAAACCACAGAGATAATTGCCTCAGTTTTTAGCGGATAATAAAATTTAAAAATTAAATTAAACCCAAAGAGGAACATCACAAAATAGCTGAGGCGATGAAATTTCAGAGAATGCATTACTGTCTTACTGAGCCGAGGCGATGAAATTGTAGAGAAACACAAGCAGATGAAGAGTGCTTACTTTTTGAATCTTGGACTGGAGTTGGAGGCTTGGAGCTTCGAGTTCAAGGACTTCGAGCAATCGAGCTTCCGACAGAACCGAGAGAGTGAGAGACATAGTGGGTGACAAAGGGGGCTATGGCACATAATGTTGAATCGAGAGAGTGGGTGATAGAACTCAGAAGAAGGGGGCGGGAGTGCGACGAAGACTAGGGAGTGAGAGGAAGGCGATGGCCGACAGGGCTAGGTTGAAGCTCATAAGAAGGGGGCGGGAGTGCGATGGAGACTATGGAGAGAAGCGATGGCAACGATGATGGTGACGGTCGATGAGGCTAAGTTGAAGCTTAAAAGAAAGGAGTGGGAGTGCGATGGAGACTAGGGAGTGAGAGGGAGGCGACGATGACGGCTAATAAGGCTAGGTTGAAACTCAGAAGAATGGGGCGGGAGTGCGATGGAAACTAGGGAGTGAGTGGGAGGCGATGGCTAACGGCGATGGAGACTAGCAACACGCTGGCGAGCAGTGAAGGCTGAAGCCTGAAGCTAAGAGTGAGAGACGAGAGTTGAGAGTCTGAGACCTAAGTACCAGACGATGAATTGATGAGTTATGACAATGTGACACGCTGGTTGAAGCTGAAGGCTGAATTGATGACAGATTGAGGCAGCATGCTGGCATGTGTGATGGCACGGGCACACTCAAAAAGTTGAGAAGGGTTTGAGTTTTTTTTATTATTTACAGGTTACGCGGAGGGCACCACGTAGTGAACCCATGCCCCGCCTCATCAACGGCAATACCCGTTCATTTTAGATCCGCTTGTCACGGGTTTCAATTGGATGGATTAAACGGGTTTCACAGTGGTGGGTTATGAGCGGGACAGGCGGGTTGGATTTTTTTTACTCACCCCATTTTGTGACTTGAAATTGTAAACAAAAATTGATTCAACTACGCAAGACATCCACGCCGAGTTTATACCACTAAGCCGTAGAATGAAGTCGTTGGTTTGCTTTAGCAAAGCAAATTATCAACTCATTTGATTAGATAGTTCTTAGGAAACAAATATATCGTTGAAATAAAATAATAGGGATATGGGAATATCCTCCACAACGTAGTTGACATCATCCTTATTAAAAGCCACCACAGTGATGCTAACGGTTGAGATAGAAAGCGGTTTAATGAGGCAAATTCAAGTTTGAATTTTGACCATCATATTTTGTTGGGAGGACTTTAACTCCTGATTTGATAAAGATTAATATTAAATACAAAGTGATTTGAAAATATTTTGTTTTTTTTAAAGCTCCATAATGATTCGACATCACAACACTGTAACAGGATAATATGTCATAACAAGATTAATTAACGATAAAATTAAATTATTTGTATATTAAAATAAGTTTTTTAGATTATAAATTGTTGCGAACATATACAAATAAATAAAAATACTGGATGGTTTTCCACCTCAAACTATAACCATGATTTTTTTATTTGTGAAGTAAAAAACGCATTTAGATGGTTTAACAAAAACCAAAGCTTTGAATATTAAAAGCTATTTCAAATTTTGGATCATTGTTGAGATACTATGCTTTAAAAATCAAGGTTTGAACTAAAATCATCTTTTTAAAAGCTAATCCAAACACATATTAAAATTTTGGTGGGTGTTTAATTAAGCCCAAAAAAAATTGATGCATTCTTCTTTGAGAGAATTACATTTAGATTCCGTGATAGTGAATTAATTACTCTAAAGTCTCAAGATGTTGTTAATAACAAGTCGATGAGCAACATTAACAAATGAAGCAGCTACCATTAACAATCTCTCATAAATTTAAAATAATTAATTCGTAATACGGGATTTTAAAGTAATTCTCTCTTCTTTTTTCATTTTGTAAAACATAAATATCTTTCTATTAAAGATAATCATATTTAGGATAATGTGAGGACTTATAAATATAAGTGAATAAATTTAAATTTTGATTCGTGATGTCATCCTCCACCGTGAGAATTCGGAATTTAGGAGAGATTAACAGTTATGGTAGAGGCAACCAACTAATGTGGTTGATTGATTGACGCATTCCAATCTCCCTTCATGCAGAACACGTGGCGAATTAGTAGTACCTAATTCCAGTTGTTTTTGTGGACCAAAAAGGAACAATGGGAATAAAGAATTTATGAATAAATTTCTTTAGTAAAGCATTTATGAATCATTGTCTGTGTTTGACAAAGCTTTTCGAAAATTTAAAAACACGTTCAACAGTATTTTTCTATAAAACGAGATAATTTTCTCCACTTAATTGTCTTAATTTACGTAAAAGTACTTCTCTACCTTTTTTTTCAAACGGGTCTATTATATTAATCAGCTTCATAGCTAAGCAGACATGAATGGCATCAGAAGTGATTTGATGTGTATGGAAAGCGGAGAAAAGAATGTGAAAGGATGAAACAAAAAATTGGATCAGCCACAGTGGAGAAGGGAGTTTGGTTGATAAATTGAGTTTGACGTAAGGTAAACGCGTGGAAACTTGTCACAAAGACCATGACGAACCATTCTTTCGTTTACCAATTAATACGTCAGACATTGGAGCCTGCCACATGAATATAAAATTTATATAAATATACCCTCCAACGTTGCCTTCTTCAAATTCTCCTCGTCCATGTCACAAATACCAAAACACATCCCCAGGTTTCTCTGTGTGTGTTTTCCCTCTTCCTCATCAACATGCAGTACTTCACCATGTCTCTCCCAAAACCACCCTCTGATGTCTTCTTTGCCTCTCGCTTCACTCCTCGATCTCTTCCCCAGTGGAGCATGCCGGAGAAGTCCATGCCGAAGAAGGCGGCGTACCAGAACATCCACGACAAGCTTCAGCTGGATGCCAATCCCAAGCTCAACTTGGCATCGTTTGTCACCACTTCCATGGAGGAAGAATGCAACAAGCTCATCATGGAATCCATGAACAAGAACTACGTTAACATGGACGAGTACCCCATGACGACCGAGATTCACGTACGCTAAATTCATATTTGAATTAGTCTTGTTGTGAGGCTATATTCTAATAATACTCTCGACTATATTCCTGCCGTTACACATACATATTTATGATTGAATGCTACAGAATCGGTGCGTGAACATGCTGGCAAGATTGTTCAATGCTCCGATGGAAGAAGGAGGTGAAGAAAGGGGCGTAGGAGTGGGAACGGTTGGGTCGTCGGAAGCCATCATGCTGGCGGGGCTGGCTTTCAAGAAGAGATGGCAGAACATGAGGAAGGCTCAAGGCAAGCCATTCGACAAGCCTAACATTGTAACAGGCTCTAATGTTCAGGTGTGTATTAACTATTACACACACACACACATACACCCCCATCAAACAAGCTAGCTAATGAATCATGACTATATATATAGGTGTGTTGGAAGAAATTTGCTTGTTATTTCGAGGTGGAGTTGAAGGAAGTGAAGGTGAAGGAAGGGTACTACGTGATGGATCCGGCGAGAGCGGTGGAGATGGTGGATGAAAACACAATATGTGTGGCAGCGATTCTGGGTTCAACTTACAATGGTGAATTTGAAGACGTCAAACTCTTGAACGACCTCCTTCTCCAGAAGAACAAGCAAACTGGATGGGAGACGGCGATTCATGTGGATGCGGCGAGTGGAGGGTTTATAGCGCCATTCTTGCACCCAGAGCTGGAGTGGGATTTCAGGCTGCCATTGGTGAAGAGCATCAATGTGAGTGGGCACAAGTACGGACTGGTTTATGCTGGCATTGGTGGGGTTCTTTGGAGGACCAAACAAGACCTGCCTCAAGACCTCGTCTTCCACATTAACTACCTCGGAACTGACCAGGCCACTTTCACCCTCAATTTCTCCAAAGGTCCTACTACTTACCTCACTTTAATAATTACAGTTTACAGCTTCAATTCAAATACTTTCTCAAAGTTTGTTAAAAATCACACAAGACCTTTAACTAATGAACCAAGACCCCTTTCTAGATTAGGGCCACTCACAAGATAGTGACTAATACTAAGACCTTAACCAACTTAATATCTTCGTTAATCAAACTTTGTCAACTATGCATCAGGTTCAAGCCAGATTATCGCGCAGTATTATCAGCTTATTCGCTTGGGCAAAGAGGTGAGCAAATAGTTCATAAAGAATTTGTTTTGGGCAACGTTCTTTTACATACTTGGAAGATAGGTTACTTTTGAATATCAAATAATTAAATAATTAATGAATGATGTTATTGGTGTGTTGTTTTTCCTATAGGGCTACCGCAATGTGATGGAGAACTGTAGAGAGAATACGATGGTTGTAAAGGAAGGAATAGTGAGCGCTGGGTGCTTCAACATACTCTCCGAGGACGACGGCGTTCCAATGGTGGCGTTCTCCCTCAAGGACAGGAGACGGCACGACGAGTTCAAGATCTCCGCCATGCTCCGCCACCACGGGTGGATCGTGCCGGCTTACCCGATGCCACCGGGTGCCGAGCACATCACGGTGCTTTGTGTAGTGATAAGGACGGAGTTCTCTCGCACGCTGGCTGAACGCCTTGTGCTGGACATCACCCACGTGTTGCATCAACTTGAAATGCTTCCTCAACACAACAACAACAACAATATTGAAGGAGTGAAGGCGTTGGATGTCCAAAGAGAAATCATTGATCAAAAAGCTAACAAGCGCCAAAAAATCTTGGCATTCTAGCTAGTCAAGTGATCAAGCATGAGCAGTTATATGCTTATTTCAGAATTTTCATTATTTTGCATAACCATAAAATTGACTATACATTAACTAACGATTAGTTTGTTTTAACTACTAATTCGATCATTAGGTTGTTTTATAGTTTTCACGTCGAGTCTTATTTTAAGTTATATATATGGTATCAAATTTTATATTAATTGTAATCTTACACTAGACCTCATACATTCATCTCTCATGAATAGAATTTTTGCTAATTATGTGTGTTATACCAATATGATAATAATATATTATACATACATTTTTTATTTTGCCTTATGGTAAATGTTTTTTAATTTATATATAGAACTTCCCATAAGTTTTTAATCATGAACAGAGACAAAAAGGGAAAAGAAAGCGATTTGAGAGTTGAGAAGAACGGTCCCTAGCTTGAAGTTGCAACACAGAAGAAGTCTTGTCCGAGCTACAAAAATAGTTTTTTTTTGCCACAGAAGAAAAATAGTATTAATTGAAGCATAAATACTATTTGCAATGGATGTTAACAGCCACTCAATTGGCTGGCTATTTAGTGAAGGAAAGTGTCAATGACTTGTGTAAAGAGAATTTGAAAATTCTTATATAAGGACTTTTTACTCGGTTTCTCCTTGACCTCTTCACATCCTGAAATACTCTTTAATTTCTCTTTGTGATCCCTCATGGACCTATTAATCTATTATACCCTTCAGGTAAGCTTTAAACCCATAACCTTGCGTTTAGCAAAGCGTTAAAGAAGGTGCTTGATATTTATGTGAGCACCAAAAACCTCTACTTTATTAACTCTGTTATATATATATATTTTAGCATGATGCGCCAATCAGCTAGCATATATGATATGACTTGTCTCCAAAACTACTCCATGATTTCTAATATAAGAATTAGATAAATAATTTATAAAAATTAAAAAATTAGTTAAGTTAGTTATTTACAATAAATGTTTGTTGGTTTTCCTAAACTACCATTTTCAATCATGTGCATTTGAATTATCTCTCAATAAAATCCCCTTAATATATACAATCAACAAATATAAGTTGAGAGAAAAATTATAAATTTAGAAGATAAAAATATATTGAAGTATTATATTTGGAATTAAACTAAATCCATTGTGTAGGTGATGTGTTTTGAGTGGGTGATACATATGAGTCAACTCTTTTCTTTTCAGATTTTTCCGTCTAAAGAGAAACCATTGCTTAAGAAGTTAACTATATAGACTAACTAATTAGCTTTTATTCTGAGTTTTTGTTGTCACTTGGAGCTAATTAAGGTATTAAAATTGGTATTAATAATTGTAACCACACTTTAGAGTTTAGATCCCATGGCCATCGTATATCATGTTCATTAAGGATTTGTTTGGAAGCTATTTTGAAAATGACTTTTATAGATTTCAAGGTACCTAGGTTTTGGAAAATAGATTTTAGAAAATAGCTTTTACAGATTCCAAGGCAAAACTTAGGTTTTAAAAAGTGATTTATGTTTGGAAAATTATTAGCTTTTATAGATTTGGAGACAAAAAGTAAGTAGGAAAGAGGAAGAGTGAAAAGTAAGAAAGATGAAAGAGAAGAAAGAATAAATAGGAACGAGGAAAGAGAAATAAAGAAAAGAAGGGAAAATGAAAGAGAAAGAAAGAAAAAGTAGGAAATAAAAAAGAGAAAGTAGGAAAGAGGAAAAAGTAAGAAAAGAAAACTTAGGTTTCAAACTGAAGTTTTGTAATGAAAATAAATTTTCAGAAATATTTTTGTGCTTGGATAAAACTTAGGTTTTAAATCAAACCTAGGTTTTATAAACAAAACTAGATTATGGGAATAACTTCCACATAAGTCCTGAAAATAAGAGCAAGCCCACATGGTTTTGCTTCTCTTCCTGACAAAATAGCCAAAACTGAATGTTTAATTAACTGAACATTTCTGCAGCAAGCATCCAGAATGAACTGCAACTTCAAAATCAAGACATATATAGTGTCTTATGAATTGCACTTTGGCAATAAAATAGAAAATGAGAGGCCTACCAGGTGGTATACGTGGAAGAAAATGGAGGTGCCATGTTTGTACGGATAAGAACTACGCGTGTATAGTTATTACATGTGAAGGGGAGGCTTAGTGGATGAAATTATGATGAGGCATGCAAGATGGCACCACCATTTTTGCCCCCCAGCTTTCTTCATGTTCACACACTCTCTTTTCAACACACCTACCTCCTTTTCTTCTCACCATTAAACAATATGCCATGCTCCGAGAGATTCATTACACATCACAACCCCATTCACTCACTACTTCTATCCCAAATTATTATTCAGATACTTCCTACGTTTTAGTGAATTTGGTTTGTGTATTAAAATTTGTCTTTCTTTCTGAATAGCTTTGGTCAATTTTTTCGTTAAGTATATATATATATATATATTCTTTTATTGGATACGATAATATAATCCGAGGCACTATTGGATAGCTCATATGGTAAAAGTTTGAATTTTGATAATTATGTTACGGAGGATTAGGACTTTCCACTAAACTCAACCCCATTAGTGGATAATAGTTTATGTCAGTTTGATATAATCTATCTTGAGGTTTTAATATTCATTATCCAATTAATTGATAAGAGAATCTCAATATATTATAAATTTATAATGAAAACATAGATTAATGAAAGCTTACTAATTAGTCGGAGTCAAGTAGTTAAAGTGAGTTTTGATTAAAAAAGGTAGTTAAAGTGAGTGACAAAATCCACAGAGGATACGGTCATTTTAACATGCTTGTATTGGTTCATTGTACAATCATAATCATACAATTTATTAATTAATGTCATCAACTGCGTATAGCTGCTTCGTAACTGATATTATTAATCACTACGAGATATCAATTCTTGTAAAAAAAAAAAATTGATGAAATCATGACACGTTGAATATGCGAAAGGCACAACCACCCCACTACTAGTGTTTTCCACCCTTATATAAACCTTCCCTTATTGGCCCATGGAACCCAGCAGATCAGTGCAACACCCAAATCTATCTCATCATCATCCTTCATTCTCTGATACACATTCTCAGAGAGAGAGAGAGAGAAGTATGGCTTTGTTGAACTTTAAGGTTGTGACTGTGACAGTACTGATGATGCTCATAGTGGTGGGCTCAAGGATGGCTGAGGCAGCAGGAGAGTGCGGGAGGACTCCGATAGGGTCGGCGGCGGCGAGCCTGGCACCATGCCTGGGGGCGACTCGCAATGTCAGGTCGAGGGTGCCGCCGGCTTGTTGCGCCCGGGTGGGTGCCATGATTAGGATGTCTCCGAGATGCCTCTGTGCGGTGCTGTTATCGCCCATGGCAAGGCAGGCCAATATTAATCCCGCCATTGCTGTTACCATTCCAAAGCGTTGCAACATCAGGAACAGACCTGCCGGCAAGAAATGTGGACGTAAGTGGTAACAATCGCTTGTACATATATATATATATATTTATACATATACTCCTCATCTTCTTCTTTACACACACACAAGCCATCTAGCTAGGTCTTCTGTGTCACACTCACTCATCACTCAAGTCACTATATATACTACATGGAAAAAAATTGTGCGTGCACATATATATAAACGGTAAGAAATTGTTTCCAAAAGCATTTAAGCACTACTATTCGATTATAATGTGTAAATTACATGTATAATTTCAGAAGCGCATGACGGAAGTGTATCAGTACAATACAAGCTTTGATTTGTTATTGAGGAAATTTATGATGTTACTCCTCCTCCGGCACTAAATATATATATATATATATATAAGGTCTCATTTGAATGAGATCTTATATTTTAGAATAGGAGCGATTATTGTATATCTTGACTTAATAATTGCAATTGATACATGTGTGTGTGCGTGTGGACAGGATACACCGTTCCTTGAGGATGGGAAGCAAATGAACAGAAATGATGAATGAGGAGATTAATTAGCCAGGGAGCTCATTAATAAGGACTGTCGTCGTCTGCTTTTCTGCTATGGACGGGACAGTCATCATCTTCTCTTCAGAGTATTTGGCGTATTCCGTATTGTTCAACGTTGAGTGGTTTCATTGTATGGAACTGTGTGTGTCTTGCTTCGTGTTTGATTAGAATAATTCAAATGGATGGATATGTGTGTGTATATATATATATTGTGTTTGTTTGGAAAAGTTTATTTATTTTCCAAAAGTACCTTTAACAGTGTTTTTCCACAAAATAAGATAATCTCCTCCATATATTTATCTCGACTTACGTAAAAATACTTCTCTACCGTGTTATCAAACAGATTAATTGTTCATTTCTATCTCCACTTAATTACCTTTCTGATCACGACATGATTCTTAATAGTTAGGTGGGCCCCAGTGTACACCACAAAATTTACTCACTAGTACTATTAATTACATCTTATAAATGGTTTGATTTTCATTAAATTATATGTGTGTGTATCAGGTATAAACAGTAACACTCCTATTTTATTTTCGACAAAAAAACGCTCCTATAATTTTATTATGAATTAGTGTTTTGAATCTGTGTTACAAATTGATATAAGGGTTTGGGAATCTTTAAAAAGATGAGTGCTTTTAGCCTTTTATATATGATGTATGAGAGAAGATTTTCCTATATTTATTTACTGGATATACGGCAGATAAATGCAGAAAATCACTTAAAATAAATTGGTGTAAATAAGCAGACTTTATTGCATAAGAAGGAATATAATGGGTAGCCGGTGTTGATGTCACTCTCACCCTCACAAAAAAGTACTTTTACGTAAGTTGAGATAATTAAATGAAGTAAATTATCTTATTTTACAGAAAAATACTGTTGAACGTGCATTTAAACCCTGTAAACGCTGAATCAAACCGACACATTAATAAATAGTCCACCGCAATGGAAATTCACCCTAATGCAAACTCCAATCAAAATGCTAATCTGGAAAACGATGTGGTATTATTCAACCTAACTACTATAGAAATGTTATAATAAATCAAAATTTAAATTTTTATTAAAAAATGTGTTACACTTGTATCTCACACTAGCTAAAAAATTGTCTGCCCGTCTTTCCATTGTGAAATTGTTGTTTCACACATGAGCGCATATGTATATAGTTATTCATCACTTACTTTCCTACGTTGTTTAATTACTCCATACATGCTCAAACCAATGATTAATATTCCACCTAATTAAAACTTAATTACAGCTAATCTCTCGTGATCTCAAAACAAAAATACTAATCAATACACAACAAAATCGTTGAACATCCCTCATTGAGTTTGAAATACCGTGGTGTCGTACCTAAAATAACTTGCATACCACTACCATCCTTATTACAAGTTCATTTTAACTAATTCTTATATACGAAGGATTATAAGTTAAATCATTTAATAATTAAATATAACTTAAATGGATAAAAATTTTCAAGTTTACAGTTATTAAAATACCTTCTCCCTCTACATTTTAAAAAATAACTCTCACACCTCTCTCCTCTTTTTCTTTCAAACAAGAATTAAATAAGGGTAAAGCTATCGTAAAACAAAAGCATATTCAAGGCTGACTTTATCCCATCGAGGAACCAAGGGATGGTTATAGAGAAGTATGCTAGAGAAGTCATCGAGGTGATGGAGAAATATTTCGTAATGGGATTGAGAAAGCAGGTTCTGAATGTCAGCTGGAAGGCACCAAATGAAGGACGGATAAAGCTAAATGTTGATGGAGTATTGAGAGGAAAGGAATGTCTAGCAGCCTCTTGAGGACTACTGCGTGGATATAATGGAAGATGGATCCATGGATTTACAAGGAGGTTGGGAAACTGCTCAACCTTAAGAGCTGAACTATGGGGAATCATAACTGGTTTACAACTAGCCAGGAAGCTGAATATAGTCAAGATAATTGTGGAAAGCGACTCCAGTACAGCAATCCAGATCCTGGAAGACACTGTGAAAGGTGAGGATTCAACCTCAACCTTATTGAAAATTGTAAAGCGAGAATTAGATAGTTTTCATGAAATAGAGTTTAAACACATTTACAGGGAAGGAAATAGAAGTGCAGATTTTTTAGCAAATTTTAGCTATACGACCAGTGATGAGGCTACTGTATATGAAGCACCTCCTCACGGACTCTTGATTCACTTGTACAATGATCTTGTTGGAACTGTATACTCAAAAACAATTATGAAATAATACGAATGGCTCTAGCTCCGTACTTCACCAAAAAAAAGCTATCATAATACAATCATTTATAACTTCCAAGTGGATTTATATTTAGACTTATACTAAAGACTAAAGTGGTACTAAAAACTTTTTTACTATGTATTACCTCTTATCCTTAACATAAAAAATATTTGACTTTCATTAAAAATATTAGAAAATATAAATACCCTACTTAAAAGTATTTATTTATACATATAATTATATTATATATTAGTTTATAAGCTAATCAAATTAATTAAAAAAATTATAAATATAAATATTTTTAAATAATGTACTTAACGCAAAAGTATGTTAAGTATTCAACTCATGCATGCTTTACTCAATCACTACTTTATCACTGCGTTGTTTAATTACTACATACACACTCAAATCCGTAATTCCTTATTATTAAGAACTACTTAAAACTTAATGACATGCTTAATCCTGTTTGAAGAAGGAAACAATACGACGCAGCATGATGAGAGCATTCTCACAGCTTGGCTTGTACATGTGGAACACATGCCCTTCCTCTTTCGTCTCCATCACCTCTACATCTCCACAGAACCCATTCCTCTGCAACACTTCTCTGTAGTTCCGTCCTCTTTCCTTCAACAAATCCTCCCCTGCAACACAAACCAGCACCTTCTTACAATCTAGCTTCCCTATATTCGGATCTTTCTCCGGGTTAATCAATGGGTCATCAGAACCGGACGTCGTCGGGCAAGTGAATCGCCAGAGACCATCCGCCTTCGCTGCAGCTTCGGCATCGTTCAACTCGCATCCAATTCGTTCTGTGCCCCAGAAATAAGGGTGCACTAGAGCAATGCCTTCGAGCTTCAAACCCGGGGGTTTCTCTGACCCGATGCGAATCGCCATGTGGTGTGCCAGGTTAGCACCCGCACTGTCCCCAGCTAAGAACACTTTGCCCAAATCGGCGTGACGATTCAGCCACTCGTCGGGGCCGTTACCGGCAGTGTGGGAAGCCACCCATTTCATAGCAGTCCATGAATCTTCATGGGCGGTTGGAACGGGGTGCTCAGGCGCCCTCCGGTAATGGACAGAGACGCCAATGACGTTGGCCTGAGAAGTAAGAGCGTTGAGGTAGCTGTGGTAATTCGGGGAGAATGGGGTTTCGATGCAGAAGCCACCGCCATGGAAGTAAACAAGAAGAGGGAGTTTCTGATCTGGGTTCGTAAGTTTGGGAAGGAAAATCCTGGCAGATACGCCGTCTTCTTTAGAAATCACAACGTCTTTGGATTGGACACTGGTGATGAGGTCGATGCCGGGAGGAGCAACCTCCTCGCCGGCGAGTCTCTGAATACGACCGTCTTTGTAGACTTTCATGATGGGGGAGAGATCGTAGGCGAGTTGGTCGGAGCTGGCAGAGGTAGTAGAAGAATCCATGATGGAGGAAAGCTGAGAGGCAGGAGAAGTAGAATGTGAAGCGTATGATAGTTTCAGAGAAGGAAGACGACGACGATGAGGAAGCTGCCTGTGGGAGAGAAAGGGAAGGGATAAAGATAATGAATGGCTGAGAAAACCATTGGAGAAAAGATAGTTTTGGGGATGAGTGTGGACAATATTCAAAGTCTTCATCATCCTCCACGTATCTGACACAGAATGGGATGGGAGCACAGAGGGAGTGAGTGTAATGAATGGGAGTACGTCTCAAAACAAACAAGTTTTTAGTTAAAATATAAGGGTTACTCCAAAATTTAGATTTTACTCAACCATTTACATTTTTTTAAATTTAAATTTAAAATCTAAATTTTGAAAAAAAATTATTTTTGCATCTATCACATTTTTCTTCTAATAAATTTTCTCTTTCATTTTTTTATATCTTTTCTACTTATTTTTTATTTCAAAATTTGTAAAATCAATAAATTTTTAAACATAGACACCTTTTAAAATTTAAATTTTATCTCAAAATCCGTAAAAATTATTTCCCAAAATTTATTCTTTAAAATCTAAATTTTACTTAAAATTTCGTAAAAGCTATTCTTAAGTGGATTTTCAAACAAACTTGTAAGAGAAGAAAACGTGGTAGAAATTAAATATTTTTATTTTATATTTTGATCAACGGTCAGTTATTGTAGTTGTGAGGTTAAGGACCACGTGGCTGTGAATTAAAAACTTACTCAAATGGCGTTTGTATATCATGTGCGCTCCGTCACACTTCATCACATGCACGGACAGATGATTTATTAATAAGTTTCTTATATGACCAGTAATGTAAAGTTTGAATTTTTAAGTTTATGAATTGCTGTGTCCGTCGGTTTATAAATACTTTTGCTCAAACAAATATATAGAGAGATTATCTCGTTTTACAGAAAAATACTATTGAACGTGATTTTAAGAGTTGATAAGCTTTGTTAAATGGGTACACTATAGATTCATTTAAAAATGTAGTAGAAAAATATTTTTACGTAAATCGATGTAAATATATAGAGAAAATTATTTTATTTTACAGAAAGTATTAAATACTGAGGAGTTGATATCATTCAGAACTGTCAGTCTGTCACAACGTACCATACTTTGTCGTGTTCTTCCAGCATACTCTAATTTCAATTTCTTTTTTGATTTTGAAGTTTATTGTTTAACTTGATTTTTTTTGGTTGAATTAAAAGATGAGATTGTACTTGATTAAAAAAAGTTTATCTACTTCTCACAATTACGTTTAACAGTGTTTTTCCATAAAATGAGATAATCTCCTTCTTATATTTACATTAACTTATATAAAAGTACTTGTCTACCGCGTTTCTAAACATACACGTTAACTCTAAATGTGAGATATGAAAAAGAACCTTCGAGTCAAAACGTTTTCATCTGAACGTGAGTAGGACAGAATGTATTTACTGTTATTTTGATAAGATATAACTTTATAAATGACCAGAAGGTTAAATAAAGAGATTAAATTACTGCCCAAGGTGGTAGAGTTTAGATATTTAGAATCTTCTCGGCAACAAAAAAGATATTTAGGATCTATTCTAAAAAAGAGATTATGAAATCGATGGTAATTTTAATTATAAAATTCAAGTTAGGTTGTTTAAATAAATAAATAAATAAATGATATTTGAGTTATTTGTGATAGAAAAATACACATGAAGGTAAAAAGAAAGTTTTATTGCACTCTTATATGGTAGTTTAAATAAATAAATGATATATAGTAGTTGAATGTTATTGGACTTTAAAATGATAACCTGAACATAAAGTGGAGTAGCCGAAATCACAATGTTGATTGTAGCAAAAAAAAATTGAATGTTTAGACATATGTATGATTATATAAGAAAGGATAAGATTCATAATTATCATTAACATGAACGCATTGAAATCACATTTATTAAGAATAAAACGATTAAAAATTATTTGACGCTGTTTAGAAATGCTTAGAGAAAGCCATTGGGTGCGTTAGTAAGAATAATTAATCAAATAGTGTAGAATCATTTGAAAACAAAAAAGTAGAGCGAGAGAAAATCACATGTTTAATGTGGCTATAGGTAGAGATTTTTTGATTAATTAATCCATTAAAAAAATATTGTCTTTGATATATTACAATGGAGTCTCACAATCCACGTAGTTAACTCTATCTAGTAAGATAATATTTTGTTTTTCTTTTTAAAGTCATTTTACGCATAAACCAAGTTCTTAGATTATTAGGTCGGTTGCCATAGCTCATATTTTTTTTTTTTACATTTGAAAATTTGAAATTGAAATGTCAAAAAAAGTAAAGGCCCACGTTCAAGTTGTGCATGGCCAAACTGATAACCCATCATGAGGCCCATTTTTTTAAATTGGAAGGTTCTCACTTGGAATACGTTTGTCTCATAAAATTTAAAAGTTTCATAATTGTTAAATAAGTGCACACACATACACATATGATATGAGGAATTTTGTACCGGTTAGTTGTCTAAAGCTATTTATATTCGATTTTAAAAATTCGTAGTTTTTTCTTTTTTATGTTTATTCTGAAACCAATACCAGACATTTTAATGAACTTATCTTCGTTATCTAATTTTTCTGTAATTTAAATTATTTTTTCCAAACCTCCAATCCATTTTTCCAAGATATTAATGTACTAAGATGCCAAAAAATAATTGACATTAATTCATAGATTTAGAATTTATTTACCTATGAATATATGACTCTATATTATATTAGATTTTAGGGAAAATTAGAGTAAAGACATGAAATAAATAATATTTATTGTGAATGACCATAAAAGTTGTAATTATTTAGAAGGATAAAAAAATTAAAAATTAAAAATACTAAACTGCGCCTAATTACATTTTCCTTCCTCGATTCTCTCACACACTTTATATTTTAAAAATAATACAAAATCTTAAATTTTACTAAATTAAACATAATTCTCTCAATTTTTACTTAAAAAAATACACTTTATTCATTTTTGTCAAATTATATATTTCTTAAAACTTTAAAAAAATTAATTAAAAAATAAATTATATAATATTAATAAAATTTAATATCTTTTTTATAATTTATTATATATGTTTAATAAAAGTTATATGTCTAGAGAGTAAAAATAAAATTTATTCAATCTAAAGTTATTCAAAGAAACATATGATTTATTTTTAATTTAGAAGAAATTTATGTGAGTTAAAAAAGCATATGGTGTTAATAAAATAAAAATATCTTGATAATCTATTATATTAAATGCTATGTTTACCCTTCTAATTTTTTTTTCGTTAAAACATATTATTCTAATAGATGCAATCCTGTCCGGGACAAGATATTAAATGTTGACATTCCTCCTAATAGGGATTCAAACATTGGTTCATTACATTTTGAGAGACTAGTTCCTGTCATTAGACCCAACATTATTGGTCGATCTCATCATTCTGTTCTGCTAGAAATATTTCTTTGCGATGTTTCTAGTTGGGCTTCCTTCTTGGGACATTAGGCCCAATTTCAAGTTGCGGGGAACATATAGAAGTGTATATGTGGGATACAAGAGAGTCCAAACAACCGGGAAAAATTGTGAATTGTGAGTAGTTTGGGTCCATCTCTCCAACCTATGTGGCTTGAAAAGATTTATTTGCTACGCTGGAATTGATTTTGATGGAAATGGATATGGATATGGAAATGAAGATGGATATGGAGTTTAAAAGTGCGTTTCGTATGTCATGGAAATGGAACCTAATTTTTGTATAAAAAGACTAAAATGCCTTTTTATATTTAAAAATAAAAAAGTTCGTATGCTACAGTGCTGCTGCATCTTCGAAAAATTCCAGTCTGTTACAGTGCTTTGTCTTCAACATTGGAGGTCGCAGGCGTCGTCATGTTGCCAGTGCTACTATAGATCTGCTACAATGCTTGCCTTCTAGGTCTGGTCTGGGCACGTGAACGGGGGAATCACGGAGGACGACAGAGCTGGTATGGTCACGTGAACGGGAAAGGCGCTGCCTGGGTGACATGGTGTTGAGTGACGACGGGAACAGGTGGACGATGATGGGTCTGAACGCGCGACTGAGCTCGAGCTCACCAGAGCTTGATGATGAGACTAGACATGACGAACGAAGGCGATGGGACTGAGCTGGACGACATCTGATGGGAGCTTGCGAATCATTGGTGAGCTGTGTTGATAGCTTTAGTTCATCGATGGTGGGTTTTGAACCCTGTCCAAGTCTGGTCACCAGAGGTGATGAACACTGAGGGGCAAATCTTGAAATCCATGGAATTTTTCACAATTCCATAGTTCCTGTGGTGGAATTCATTTTGATGGAATTAACCAAAAATGAGTTCCACATGGAAATCAATTCCATGCAATCAAACACACTGATATGATGGAATTGACCTCAAATTCCATTTCCATATGGCCAATCCCATCCTACCAAACAGGCCCTATATTTTTTGGCAAGATACACCATACATTCCATAGAGATCAGTTTACCAGTCTTATTTTATTTGTATGAAATGAGAGTTTAGGATTGAAACGATACATTAGAACTGTAAGAAGTTGGGCAACAAACACAAGAAAATTTTAACGTTGAAAGCTTTCTACTCTAATGGCGTCTCTCCGTTGTCCAACAAGATAAATTTGCCTATTGACTGACATTACGTTCTCACAGTGACTCCTTTTGCAAGAATGTGACATATAATTGGACCATTCAAACCAAAGCCTAGGATGAAAACAAAAGTGGTCCCAAAACCCAAACCCACCAAATCATTTTTTTTTGCATTTTAACCTGGGCCCACATATCAGCCTGCCATCTTTGTGGGTCCCTCGCTAAATGACACCCACCCATGACCATGAGATTCATTTTTCCATGCGGTAGAAGTGGAAGGTGTAACTGATGTGACCCCACATTGTTAAATATTATATAGCTCAACTAAAATTAGTGCCATGGTTTGAATGCAAAACAAAAACAAACCAAAATGTATGGTGTCATTTTGCTCTTTACAATCAAATCTCTAAATATTCTAAAAAAATTGCATTATGAGGGCTATTCCTATGTCAATTTGATAATGTTTGAATCTAGTTTAATAATACAAATATATGAAATGAATCTGATTTGAATTAGTGCAGGATATCAAACAATTATATATAAAAATAAATAAATGCAAAGTCCCAAAAGGAGAAACAGTTGGTAAGCAACTAAGCATACAAGTTAAGGAAGAAAAAAAAAAACAACAAAAGGAAAAGATGAAATTTGAATTGTGCTTCAGTTGGGGCCTATTTGTCCTTTTTATTGCCCTATTGCATTTGCATGTTACTTACTGCTTTGCCTTTTTACTTTTCACATTCAACAACATACTATTATCATAACCATTGCAATTATTTAGTCCCCCACACATATAACCAAGGAAATAAATTCAAAGCACTAAAGTGATCCCATTTTTAGAATCCCAACACCAAACATCCACTTTTCTCCCTTCCTTAATTCCATTGACTGACTCTATCATCATCTCCTACACATTTTCTTCAATTCCCACCTATCCATCTCATTATTATGCGTCCTCTTTTTTTTGGCTGTATATATGATTTATCCAAATGTGTGTTTTGAAAATGAACCATTGAAATTAGACCCAAATGATTCAGAATCAGATGCATGGAATGATTTATATTTTATTCAATTTGCATTTTGAAAGATCTTAAACATCTCAATTTCATCTACATTATTCATAATCCCAACACATGTCCACAAGTATGTAGGGAATGTAGTTTTGCCTTTTAATTTCATCTTTATGCTTTACAACAATATATTTGTTTGCACAAGTCGTACATAAATAGACCCGTTGCCATCATTTGAGCACAAGAAAATGAGTAGTGAGCTTCACCCCCTATTACCTTACTCTAGTCCTAGCTGCAGCTTCATCAATGGATCTTCCCTTAGGGATTATCACAGTCTTGGAGTTCTCAACTACGCAGACAAAATGACTTTAGGTACCAACCACCCTTTTGTGTCCCCCCCCCCTTTCATGTTCTCAGCTGCTACATGAATGAAAGAATGAATGCTCACAATGATTGCTCATGGATGTGTTGAATATTATGCAGTTATGGATGAAAATGCACCATACTTCGTCTCACCACGTCTAGAACTATCTGCAGATTTCTCATCTGGCTACTTGGAAGATGCTTTGCTTGAGTTCACTGATCAACATTGCAAACGTCGTCGCTTGCTTCCACCATGTGTGGATCAAGAACCATCAAGCCATTATAAGAGTCCCTTAATTGATATTGAACTTGAAAAGGTAGCAAGTTAGTCGAGATGATATTCCTGTTGGTCAGTTTGAAATTCCTTTCTTGCTTCTTCCCGAGAACTAATACTGATATATATGGATAATGTGTGTGTGTGTTGGCAGAGCCTCTGGAATTTCAATCCTATATCGCTCCAGCCAGCAGAGAATTTGGATTTCATGAACCAGATAGAAAGCATAAGAGATTTTTCAGGTAACTTCAATTTTAAATTCCCAAGTTTAAATGCACTCCATAAGTTAATTCTTTAGTCCCGTTGCATTCATTGGATGATGATAGTGTTAAGTTAAAGCACCTTCATTATTAGTGAATTCAAACATCTACAAGATAGGGTACATGCATTTACTGTGGAAAGTAATTAATCATGTCGGAAGTGGGTTACTGAGAGAAAAAGAAAGAAAGAAAATATACAGCCATGCATATATAACTCTATGTGGTGGTGGTGGTGAAGAAAACTTTAAAATGGAAGTAGGATTTTTTTGAAGGATATTTAATACACATAAATATTGTGCTAATTACATTGTAGACGATGAGTATAGAAGAAAATGTATGAGCAGAATCAACGAGGAAGTAAGCATCCTACCAGAAACTGGGACACCGGAAGGGACGGTATCCGCAACTGAATCTCCTGATTCATCCTCATCTTCCTACAACAAAAATCCAATTGCATCTAAAACCAGAAATGACACCACCATAGCTGGTATATACTTCATCATCTTCTTCTTACGTTAAGAATTGAAGTAAATATCATAATAAGGATCAGCCAATATGCAATATCTGCTCAATTCAGTTCTTTTTACTTCAATATATATACCATGTAATCTAACTTTATTCAATGTGGGACTTATTTTTGCAGAAGGTGACAAGAGAAAGAAGAGGGCGATGATAGCAAAAGTGGCATATCCATTTGCGTTGGTGAAGCCAGGAGGAAGAGAAGGTGATGTGACATTGAATGATATAAACGAGAGGATCTTGATGCGTCCCACAAGACCAGTGAGGCATCCGGTCGGAGACTTTGCGTGTCGGCCATGCGTGTCCCCGGAGGGTCCAGGGCTTTCAGGTAAAGAGGTGGTGGCCCTCACTAGGATTCATACTCAGGGAAGAGGTACCATCACCATTATCAGAACCAAAGGTTGAAGTTGAACCAACACTCATCACTACCCTCTTGGCTGTCTGGCTACGTACATTAGCTTTATTTGGAGCAGCTTTTGGGCCTTGGTTGCTTTGTTTTCATAAATAACAAGACAAGCCTTCTTATAGTTGCATGGTATAAATGAGCTATAATGTTCATGACTTATAAGTAGCATAGCTGCTCGTGTTGTTAAAGAAATATGAACTTAAGAGTATGAGGTGGAGAAGGATTCCCTGAGCGAGAAGTTTAAGTGAGAAAGTTGAATTTGGATGATGAACATCCATTGTATAGTTGGAAAATTAAATCCATATATGGACAGAGATGTATGTATCATGTATGATATAAAGTAATGTATAAAATAGCTGAACTTGTGTCCATCTGGTTACACAATATTATTATCAAATCAATTAACTTTGAACTTAATTATATCTTCACTGATTCAATATTGGTTAGCTTGAAAGCTGTTGTGCATATTTTTGGAGAAATTGAGGAGGTCCAACATGAAAACTGTTTTGAGCTGAAATCATAGCATTGTTGTCTGGCTGGTACAAGGAAAGAAAAAGGAAATTGCATCAAAGAAATATGAGGAAGGAAAGAAAACGAAAGAGAAAGAGAAATGAGATTCGCATTGTTTTAGGCCTTTTGGTACGTACTTGACAAAGACACCCCATGAGATGGCAATATCTCTAGAATCCCACTTTTTTATCTCTTTGATAAGGATCTCAATCTCAACTCTCAAGATTCGCACCAACTGCTGAACCTAAATTTGTGTGATGACCGAATATAAATGAAAGGGAACAAACTTCATGAAAAATGTAATTCAAATGTACATATAACCCTTCTTCCTTTTTTAACTTTGAAAATCACAAATCAAACTCTAAAACATAGTGAACTAAGGATAATAACTGAATTATACAGCTGTGTGTGTGTGTGTTTGTGTGTTTTGATTTCAGGGACTTCGACATCGATCATCAATATAACATTCAGAAGATTCGTTTGGAATAATAGTACTGATGATTGCTTTAACAAAGGAGGCAGTTGTTAAGAAGCAAACATTCTTCGGTTCTGATCTTTTAATGAACCGTAGAATACACTCCAACCTAGAAAGAAAAAGAAAATAAAAGAAGAGAAAAGGACAGTAAAGAATCTAAAGACGATAAACTTAAAGTTAATCACTCACCAGCTCAAAAGGCTTCAATTGACTTTTGCTTTCATGCAGTAACCTACAATTACCCCAACACTTTGAAGTTTAACTTAACCTAAAAATATCTGTTTTACCTTGTTGTCACCTTATTTGAAACTTTTTACGGGTAAAAAAATTAAGCTTTTACAGGTATCCGATTTGTAAAAGTGGTAGCTAATTAGCCATATGGATTAAAATAATCAAGAAATTAAAACCATACACAGCACTCTCTAACTCCATGTTTGACACACTTTCCTAGATATCATATATGTAATTCATTTTTTGCTTTTTCGATAGCCCTTTGAACCACCTGATCAATATCTCACTCTTGTGAATTCTATGACTAGGTATTGTAAAAGCTAACTAATCCGTTTTGAAGCTTTGCAACCAAGATGTCTCTTAGGTTTTTTTAACAAGGTGGATTCAAACCCTATTCACCCTGTTTGTGATCTAGCTAGTCCATTTCTAGATAATGCATCCCCACTTCTTAGGCATGACTTGTTGAGACAGGGTCTTGATACTGAGCATATTTGAGTGGCCACTAAAGAACAAGAGAGTGAGACAAATAGGTAAGACTGACAATAATAATGGTGCATATGTGGCTATACACTGTGAATCTCATGAACTAATACCTCAATCATTTTTCAGTATTCCATACTAATTAATGGATCATTTGTTCTTATTTAAAAGGGCTTCGAATTATATATTCTTCATACATATCACCAAATCATATCAAGTCAAACCCTTAAGATTTCAAAGCACGCACATTTGAAGACACTATCTAACATGGGGCCCATTGTTCACCACAACCAAGCCACTAATGAACCAGTATCACTCTTCCCCTCTATTTTCTTATATCTGTGTGAATTTAAGTCGTTTTCTTTTAATTATTTATAAGGGCACACTATTTTTTATTCAGTATGGTGGCAGGCTTGACCTAAATTCACACAAGTCAGTAGTTGTGGGGAACAACACATTGACAGCTGCACGGGCCAAAAGTGAGAGTGTCAGAAAAATTTGAGCTTTTTTATCATTTGTGTGTGTGAGAGAGATAGAGAGAGATGGTGGGAGGTGAGTCACACCTTGGAGATATACATACATATATATGTTATTGACATGTCTAATTGACTACTACTATGATTTTGTCTCTTAACTACTTTTGTCTTTATTCTGTTTCTTCAACTTCAACTACTGACTACATGGCACTTCTTGCTTTTTCTGTTTCTGGGGTGAAAGAAGCACCTTAGGTTTATTCTTCTGTTATTACTGGTAATACATGCAGTTTGATTCAAATTAATTCAATGAACAGTTTCGTTGGTTCCATGTTATCTATTATTCTTGTTTGTTCTTTTAATTTAAAAAGGAAAGAAAAAGCCTGATACAAAACAGGAGATTAGATTTGTGATAGTCTTATCTTCTTTCACATGAATATCAAGCTACGCAGACGTCGTAGCTTGATATTCATGTGAATCTATTAGATTTGTGATTGTTTGATTCAAATTAATTCAATGAACAGTTTCAGTGGTTCCATGTTATCTATTATTTTTTGCTTGTTCTTTTAATTTAAAAAGGGAAGCAAAAGCCTGATACAAAACAGGAGATTAGATTTGTGATAGTCTTATCTTCTTTCACATGAATATCAAGCTACGCAGACGGGAACAACAAAGTCAAGATAATGGGAATTATGTAAGTATCATGAACGTTCTTGGCCAAAAGATCTGCGCATATCAACAATTTTTTACCCGAGGGCCGAGTGTATGATGAAGTTGAAAACTCCATTGCTCTGCGGTGCATGTTACTCAATCTCTTTGGTAACACAAGTAGCTTCAACTAATTCACGAGAATTAAAAAGTGACAGTTAACTCATTTATTACGTTCCAAAGTAAAATATATTCTCACTTTTACCGTTATTGAATAATGTGAATTAAATGACTAAAAATTGATAAAGTTAGAAATGAGTATTAAATGCAGGGACAAAACTAAAAAATGAGCATTAATTATTTTGCAAGTAACTTATATTTTAAACTAAATCATTCTACAAAAATTGATTTATATTATGAAATACATAAAAGATCTCTGCTATTCTATTTTGGACGAAGAAAAGTTAAGTATTTGGTTTGTATCAATATGATGTTAATTAACCACCATATATGTGCCTTATTTCTCATGCATGATCATGGACATAAACCCAACCTCATGCTTCACTCACTGCATTAATTACAGCATCATGGCACTAAAATAAGAATAGTTAATTTGCGACCATGTATGTGCCAACACTCATACGTAAGCATCATAATGGATCCTACCACTACCTTCATCGATAGTCTTGCAATTTACAATACTCATATGTATGTATGTATGAAAGTGACAAATTAAACATCTATCTCTATGTTATAAATATATTAATTATATGGATATCCATGGACTCTTGACCTTCTGCATCATTAATGCTGTACATAAATTGTTACCGAGAAACTAAAGAGTTGAGTAACAATTAATTTCAGAGTCTATAAATAGGGCCTTGTACTTGATGAATGGAATAGAGAAAAAACTGAATGTGCATTGCTCTCCTATCTTCTCTTCTCTCTTATCTTGAAAGCTCTTATTTTTATAACACGTTATCAGCACGATTATTCGGACAAAGGTATACTTCCCCATAATTACCTTAATGATCTCATCTACTTTCTTTTTTTGTACTTTTATTTAATATCGATCTATCTGGGATAATCTTAGCCACTATATGGAATTAAAGTGAATCTTTTACCGATTGTTTTAAACATCGGGTTCTATGGCTTAGATTAGAGATTATTATTATTATTCTTATTATAATCTCATTTGCAAGTTCTTACATATATATATATTATTTATATGGCTAGAAGCCTTGCATCTATCTGATTTTATATTCTATATGATGACCAGAAGTCATATTTTTCTTAATATGGCCAGAAGTCATATTCATTTGATTTTTCATATTTTCCTTTAATATGACCAGAAGTCATATTCATTTGATTCTATGGTATATGGCCAGAAGCCATATATATATTATACTCTATCTTATGGCTGGAAGCCATATAAAACTTTTATCCTGAAGATAAAAGGTTAGAATCCTAAATTTCTATTTTTTTATTAAATGGCTAGAAGCCATTTAGCCTTAGTTTTCTGTTGTAAAATTATATGGCCAGAAGCTATATAAGTCCCTATTTTGGCATTCATGGCCTGAAGCCATGAGAATTAAATGGCCTGAAGCCATAAAGTTTTAATTTTCTTGTAATATTTTACTTTATATATCATTTTATTTACTGCAGTTTGTATTTCAAATTTTAATAATTTGTTTTATTGCTCCATTCAGCCTTAGTTTTCTGTTGTAAATTATATGGCCAGAAGTTATATAATTTAGTTCCCCATTTTGGCATTAATGGCTTGAAGCCATGAGAATTAAATGGCCTAAAGCCATGAGAATTAAATGGCATGAAGCCATAAAGTTTTAATTTCTTGTAATATTTTACTTTATATATCATTTTATTTATTGCAGTTTATATTTCAAATTTTAATAATTTATTTTATTGCTTTAACTAGTTTAAACCATGTCAAACCTTGCAAAACTTGAATTTGTGGCTCTTGACATTACTGGAAAGAACTATTTATCTTGGATGCTGGATGCGGAAATTCATCTGAATGCCTAGGTCTGGAAGACACAATTAAAGAAGGGAATCATGCATCCAACCAAGATAAAGCCAAATCCATGATTTTTCTACGCCACCATTTGCATGAAAGTCTAAAAATTGAGTATTTGACTATCAAAGACCCACTTGCTCTTTGGAAAAATTTAAAGGAAAGGTATGATCACCAGAAGATGATCATACTTCAAAAAGCTTGTTTTGATTGGATGCATTTGTGTTTGCAAGATTTTAAATCTGTAAGCGAGTATAACTCAGTTATGTTTAAAATCACTTCTCAATTGAAATTATGTGGAGAGAATGGATCTGTTTGGGAACGCGGTGGAATAAGTAACTTATTTGCAGAAGGACTTATGGAGAAGTGAGATTGAAAATAAGTCAGATTGTAAAAATAATTTGTGTTTGGAAAAGCGGTAGAAGAAGTGATTTATTTGTAAAAGTGAATGTGTTTAGGAATACGGTGGGATAAGTAACTTTTTTCTCAAATTAAAATTAAAAATATGAACATAGAAAATTAAATTAAAATTAAATAGTAATTTTGTAAATTAAAATTAGTGGGTATTGGTAACTTTCATGTAAGATGAGAATAAGTGTAACAATGTATTTTTGGACAATATAATGATGAATTCAATATAAAAATTCTAAAAAAAATATTAAATAAAATAGTTTACATGGTGAAATAATGAAAGGAAAGAGACAAACAGGTTCTATTCTTATTTCATTCACTCTGTTTCTTTCACGCATTTCACAGTCTTGGATTTCTCACCATCCTTCTCATCTCACTCCAACACCCACACCCACAAATCTCCCCCTCTCCCCCCTCTCTCTTGAATTCATCCACATTGATCTTCCTTGTCGGACTTGCCTCACAATGGTATTTCATATACAGTGCAGTTCTCGCTAATACTTGGACATTCGAGAATAGGCGAGAAAGTGGTGTGACGAGGCCGATGCCAATAGACTTGTTCGGAGAGATGGATGAGCAAGGATTAGCCACATCCATGGACGTCGACGACGTTGATTCGCTTAATATTTTTAGTGAGGGGGTCATCGTCGCTGATAACAATCTCACCGACGCTGACTTCTTCAACAGCTTCGAAGACGATTTCGATTATACTGATATGAACTGACATATCCCACCTTTTCCCCTCTCTTTTACTACTCAGTGAAATTCTTGTTCTTCCTGTTTATGTTTCTTCAACGCTGGAGATGTTGAAACTTTTCTTGAATTTCTGTACTCTGTATCATGTGGATTAATCACTAATTTAAAGATTCGGTTTGTGTCATTCTTCTCTTTCGCAATCGACTATACATGCCTTTCTCCTCTATATTTACTAGCGTTTGGTGTAGAAGCAGCGAGTTGTGACTTGTCGGCAGAAGTGGCTTCTGCGCACAAGCCACTTTTCGCCATCACACTTGCCAAACGGGCCAACAAAATGAACAGTATACGAATCGGGCTTATTGCTACTATGCAACGTACTTAATGGGTTGCCAAATGGACCCAATGTCACTTATGATATGGATATGGGGATATTCTACTCAAATAAATCCAAACACGAACTGATTGGTTATGCAGATGCTGGATTTTTGTCTGATCCACATGATGGTAAATCACAAATTGACTATCTGTTTATATGTGGAGGTGTAGCTATTTCATGGAGATCTATGAAGCAGTCTATATCAGCCACATCATCTAACCATGCTGAAACTCTAGCAATTCATGAAGCAAGTCGAGAATGTGTGTGGTTGAGGTCAATGATACATCACATACGGACAACTTGTGGTTTATGATCGGGAAAAATGATCTCGACGATCCTATATAAGGATAATGCTGCATGTATTGCCCAACTAAAGGAAGGGTATATCAAGGGTGATCGAACAAAGCATATTTCACCAAAATTCTTCTTCACCCGTGATCTTCAAAGGGATGGTGAAATTGATATCCAACATATCCGTTTCAATGAGAATCTTACAGATTTATTCACCAAATCTCTTCCAGGTGCAATCTTTCAAAAGCTTATCTATGGCATCGGTCTTCGCAAACTCAGAGATCTCAAGTGATGTCGTTATGAAGGGGAGTCGATACACGTTGTATTCCTTTTCCCTTTTCTAGGTTTTGTCCCACTAGGTTTTCCTAGAAAGGTTTTTAATGAGGCAGCTCTGGACAGTTTATCAATGAATGTTGTAGTGTTTTCTTTGGCTAGGTTTTTGTCCCACTGGATTTTTCCTAGTTAAAGTTTTTAATGAGGCACATTCATAATGGACATCAAAGGGGGAGTGTTATAAATATATTAATTATGTGGATGTCCATTGACTCTTGACATTCTGCATCATTAATGCTGTACATAAATTGTTATTGAGAAACTAAATAGTTGAGTCACAATTAATATCTATGTTAATTGCACTATTAATTGTTATGACCCTTGGAGGTCATTCTCAAAGCCTATAAATAGGGTCTTGTACTTGATAAATGGAATAGAGAAAAAACTGAATGCGTATTACTCTCGTATCTTCTCTTATCATCTCTATAAGCTCTTATTTTTATAACACTCTATTCATTATTGGGTGTCCGTCCTTGGTTAATTCAATCGAAAAGGCGCGCCTTTCTCGGAAACATATTTACTTTAGGCAAATAAACAAAAGGTTTGCTTGTGCGGTAGACTGTTTGCATTGAAAAGAATGAATAGAAGGCGAACGCATGTTTCCATTTTTTTTTTATGTTTATTGAGGGGGTAAAAAATGGATTCGTGCCTCAATTCTCAGTTTCTTGTACTATATCAGCATGACAATATTTCTCTAAATATACGTATTTAAAAATGTTTGGTTCAAGCAAAAAATAAAGATTTTGGTACCAAAAAACGTGATGTTAGATTAAAAATGAAGGATTTTGAGGTATAGGAGGGAGAATATAGAACAAGGATATAATCTAATAATTATGCTAATTCATTGGATCAGCTCATGACAATGATTTCATGAGTTCTTAATTTCCATTTGTTCCCCCTACACGCTGCAAGAGATTAAGATGCATAAAGAAAAAGTCCCTATTCCTCCGTTTTAGCTTTTAAGAAGTGAAGAAGAATGATATATATATATATATATTAATATTACAATCAGGCATTGAATACAGAAACATCTTCAAATAGGAATTCAAACTTTGACTCATCGATAATAGATCCTTCCAATATACTCAATCTTCATAAGAATGATATATATATATATTGGTACATGATAAGAATGATTTTTTTTTTTTGCCAACGAGAAGAATGATATATTGATATTATGTGCCTGCTTGGGAGAGTGTCTGGGCTTCCCAAACGCACGTTCAACAGTATTTTTCCTAAATCAAAATAATCTCCTTCATATATTTACCTTGTAAATTATAAAAATACTTCTCAATCGCTTTGCTAAGTGGCTACGTGAAATTTTTTCTTTGAAAAAGCAAAGTGAATACTTGGTAATTAGGCCCAATCTAACATATTGTGTGGTCCACTCTTTCTGGTAATGGGCCAATCCAATGAATCAAAATTAATTGCCCTGTTTTACAATTTCTGTTGGATCAAAATGAAGAGAATGATTGAATCAAAAAAAAACTGAAGCGATTGATGATGAATTATCTCAGTCCATCTTTATTTCATAGTCCAACATGAATAGGTGAATCCACCCACATATCAACGCCTCGTCCATTTTCCTACTGCCCTTAATTGTGCAAATATCAGTTGGCCCAAAAAAAGGTCATTCCACCGAGAGGGGGTTGGATCTATTTCTAGTGAAAGTTGTTATTCTCTCACAACGTGGTGAACCTATATTTAAATTTTCACTGTAAGATATGCTCACATTTAATGTCAGATAGTGTTTCGAACATAATTACTTAAAGCAAGAGGATGCATATGTTTAAATAAAAAAAAAGGTCATTCCACTGAGGGAGAGAGCAAAGCATGAGCATGATGCTCCATTCCATTCTTCAGCATTCTCTTCTTGGCTTTTTCCAGTTGATGAGAGGAAAGAACGGATTTGGAGTTGCACTCCAAGATGATGACCATTTGGTGTTTCTCTGTTTCAAGAGGACCATTACAATCTCTACTCATTGCCATGCCACATGCACCTGCTTTTGGTGCACATATTATTTTTATAAAGGAAAATTTAAAAAGTTGTTCAAAGAATTTTCGTCTTTTACAATCAATTTAGTTCCTGCTCCTATTTTTAGAAGTCTTAATTTCCATATTTTAGAATTACTTACCAATTTATTATCACATCCATTTTTAAGTTAACCAAAGTTCGAATTAAGATAAGAATCCCGAGTACATTATTGTTTCTAGTAAGACCATAATTGTGTATCGAGAAAAAAAGGTTAAATTAGTATTTTTTTTGAAGCTACAGACTCGTCCCTCTACTCTGTAGAATTTGAAGAGTGGAAACACATGAATGTTCAGACTATGACACATGAGGTTTAGCTTCTCGTGAAGAAACTTTGCATCTGGGTACATCTCAGCAATTCGACAAATCTGAAACAAACAAGGAAATCTCAAAAGATTTTGATGCTTTCAACATTTTGGAGTTTTTTTCATCAACATTTACATACATACCTTGGGGATGGTGCAAATCTAGACAACTTGAAGAAGAATCGAAACAATCGCTTGCTCCAGCAATGATGCAGATTTGTACAATAGTTCATCTTCTCCATTCACCATCACCTAATCCAAGAAAGAATTTGACAAAAAAAGGCAGCAGATCAGAGAAGAATAGCCATTCACTGCCACCTCATAGCCTACCGTCCTCCACCTTCTTTTCCTTATTTCATTGTTACCGCCATCATCGCTATCGGTGGAGGTCCATAAGAGCGCTATGGCTGGGGCTGCTCGACGAAAGTTAAGAGGGAAGGGGAGGGGCCATCAACATTGATGGAACCAAGTTCCAAGTCTCCTCCATGAGAATCAAGTTTCATGAAAGTGGTTTCAGTGATAATAAACAGTTAAAATTTGGGTTTCACTTCCGATTCCACTTCTCACCCGTCTAATTCCATCTTACCAAAGAGGACATTAATGCTTTTGCATTTTCAAATGTCACTTCGACGTTCCTTCCTTTCTACTTTCATTCATCCCTCTCTACCTCTTCTCTCGACCTCCGTGGCTCCGTCTTCTTCAGCTTATCATGGAATTCTAATTTTTCTTTCATCCCCTGTTATCTTTCTTCTTTCTATTATTTTATTCCCAATTTTTCTCATTCAATCATTATTATTTTCAATTTTTGGATTTGCACTTGCACTTAAACCAGAGGTAGTCCATTTGAATAGTTCTATTAGGTAAGGCTATGGAAAGAAGAAACTTGGAAGCAACATTCTCCTCCTTTTCATCGTTATCTTCTTCTTCAACCTAGGTAACCCACCCAACCCAATGAGTTACTTAGTTTATCTCTAGGTTTCTCGAGCTGTACCGGGCCGTTCTCGATTTAACTCCTTGTTTGGATTGAGTAAGTGTTTGGTTCATCGACTTTCGGTCTCCACTAGTCGATCCAATCTGGATTTTGTAACCATGCATATGAATAGCATCCAAGTGACATTCATAGATTACGTTATATGGCCTTTGGGATGCCATCCCACTGACGATGTACACAATTCAAAACAAAAATTATTTTAAAATATGTAAAATCATTTTAAAATCTATAAAAACCATCTAAAAATACGTAAACTCATTTCTCCCCGTGAAGTTCCTAAACACACGTATTCATTTAGAAACAACTTCTCTCACATACTTACTTCATCGATTGATTTAGATGGAAAACATGGCTAATCCAAACTACAAGTCATAACGTTAAAGACTACGGCTCATTATAACTCTTGAATTTTATTTTATAATTTCAGACGTGGCTTGGACTTTGTATGGATAACTGAATGACGTGGCCTGGACTTTGGACGGATAATTGAATGCCTAAAGCCAAGCTGGGAGATCAAATTCAAAACCTTAACTTATCGGCCTTATCCTCTGCTCTTAGTGTGTATTTATTGATATTATTCCAACAACAACGACACCAATATGTTAATTATTAAATCCAATGAAGATCGTCCTTTCTAAGTTTTTATATTACTCAGGATTAGAAAATGATGGAATCCTTTTAAAATACGCACGAGTATGAGAGATTGTACAGATATATACACCAGGCAAAGCAAGAATCAATGTTAGGGCTAAAATGACTCCAAAGACTTACCTCTTTTTGCTTCCAATCGTCTCGTTTCACTTCATCCTCCAATCACATCTCGCCATATCACTCGCTCTGAGCCCAATCCCGATCATCCTTTCAGTCACCGAATTCGGAGCCGTCGGGAACGGTCGCCGGTACGACACGCGAGCCATCCAATCGGCGATCGATTCATGTCCGGTCGGAGGTCCCTGCCAGGTGAAATTCCCGGCGCCGGGGAAGTATCTGACGGCGACGGTGTATCTGAGATCGGGAGTGGTGCTGAACGTGGAGGCGGGAGCGAGGATCCTGGCGGGAGCGAGGCAGAGGGACTACCCTCGGGATCCGTCGAAATGGTACGCGGTGGTGGCGGAGAACGCGACG